>OMLB01064499.1:19878-32633 GCA_900302555.1 Myripristis jacobus | reverse complement strand
CAGAGACTGGGAGTGTGAAAACAGTGTGTAGCAAGAACATGTGAGCTCCAGTGTGAATGGCTTGTGCAATAAAAGTGTCCCTGTTTGGGGGCGGGGGGAGCGAAACAACAGACAAAAAGTGGACTAACAGGTTAATGAGGTTGTAACTGCAGGGAGGTTTGATGTGTGAAAAAGAGCTCAGAGCAGGTGGTCAAACAGAGGCAGAGAGAGAGAGAGAGACACACACACACACACACACACACACTCGGTAAAGGCAGAGAGCAAGACAGACATGGCTAAGCACAACCAGCAATAACAGAATGGGTGAATAGGTGAGTAGATCTTGTTTCTATGTACACACACACAAACACACACATACACCAACACAAACATTCACACACATACAGAAAACACGTGCACTCACACTTAGACCCACACGCAGCACTGTGTTGGCACAGAAACTCTTAACAAGGATGTGGCATTTTAACACTTCTCAGGAACATTTTGACAACATATACGTGTTACTTTTCAACCCAGCATGAATGTTATGTTCACATTTTTGAACATCTTTTATGTTTGGGGTCAGTTTGACCCCTGCAGTTTAAACTTCCACAAAATTATTATAACTAAAATTGTTATCAAAGTTTATGTGTCAGGTACTTTATGTTTCTTTGTTGATTACCTAAATAGCCCTTTAAATAAAACATAACTCCCCCACCCCCACTTATACATCCAGTATTCCTATTACGTGACAATGGAAAAATATGCAAATCACCATAAAATCTCACTGATTGACCTGAAATTGGAAAGATAAATTTTTGGTGTTTTAATGGCTTTATATTATTTCTCAGTACAGATTTTTGTTATTTATAACCAATGCGTTACAAAGTGTGAACAGGACATTGAAAACATATCATCATGTCAATTTCATCTTTACCCGGTAGTGCCCATTACATTAGGAACACTCATTAAATATGAAGCAAAAAAAAATGATGTTAATCATTCATTTAGAGACGTTAAACATTGGCTGGGGTCAAACTGACCCCAAACATAATAGGAGGGTTAAAATGTGGGTGAACTACCCCTTTAATATTTTGTCAGTATTTCTTTAAAAGGTGAAATATTGTAGATGTGGATTTTGAGCTACATTTGGGTCAGAAAGATTCAAAATAGCTTACTTTCGAGATATTATGTCAAGATCTTAAATGAGTGAATGAATAAATGATAAGAAGAAGAAGAATTAAATAAGAACATCTAAGTTAGTATACATTTTATACAATACATTTTATTTGACTTTTATTTGTAATAAATACTTATACTTACTCAATAAATGCCTATCTGATAAATACCTATCTTTGTTCAAACTAAGATGCTCATTTTTTCATTCAGATAGTCCATGTTGTTATCATCTAAAATAGTCTCATCAGTCAACATGGTGTATGTGAACAAATCTAAAGAAAAAAGAGGAGAGAGCCCAAATAGTTCACATCTAAGTAATTAGATGCTAATTTTGTAGTTTTATTCCATGTATGTCTGAAATGTGATCACCAAAAAATAAAGTTGAAATGTCCAAGTTGTGAGATCTTTGATAGTGTCCTAAGCTAGAAACTGTACCCTGATCTTCAAGAAGATTCCATTGCAGCTGCTTTTCCCACTTCTCCGGATTTATGGATCTGTGTCTGTCTGACAGCATAGCGTGACCAATTCTCTGTTGTTTTTGACTATCAGAGACAATACTGGATATTCGCTAATCCAAACCAAATTATCCCAGATCACAGAATAATAGAAAAGAATGACATTCAGTGTTCTTCCTTTGTAAGACTCCTAATCTTTGTTTCATGGCCGTTGCAAATCGCATTAGGGAAGCAACCAGAACAAATGTTCTCTCTAAGCTGGATAGTCTTGTGATCTGCATTCAATCTATCACACTGACCAAATAATAAGAACAATATCTTATCAATCATCGGGCACATTGGCTACTAGTTACTCGGGTAAACTCACTTTAACCACCTTGCAAAGTAAGAGTTTGCCTTCCCTTTATGCTAACTGGAATGTATTTTTATATCAAATTTATGGCATAATCAAAGTTTAAAAAAAAAAAAAAAAAACTTTTATTCAAATCTGTTCACTTAAGGTGCATTATTTGTTCACCCTTCAGCTGAGCCTAAATCCCTCGACACGTGACTGCTGTAAACTGGTGTTCTCCAGCTTCACTCTGATAGCGACTGATATTTTGCTTGAGGGTGGAGCGGTGAGACTACCAAGGAACGACTGAAGCCGCTGTATTTTCAACACGGACTCCTCGGACAGTGACACACTGTCGGACACGGAAGCAGAGGAGAATGTGGTTGCTGTCAGTCTTGCTGCCTCTCGTACGGCTGTATTTATGTGGTGTTAAAGTTCTTCTGTACCAGCTGTTCAACAGATCGTTTACGTTACCAGGTCAGGTCAACTTCTGTTTATCACACGTCTTATTGTCTTGCGGATTCGTGCTGTTTCAAGTTTCATTTCTGAGCATCTCTGATGGGGTCTGCTGTTACGCCAAACTCCGTTCAAAAATATAGCAGTTTAATGTTGACTCGTTAATCGACAGCATAAAAACACGATGGACTTTATTTCAGAGGCGGTAGAGTATTCTCTAAATCCATCATACATCTAATAGGCCAAACAGCACTAGTACCCATACAATATAAAGGCTTCTGCTGACTCTTCTGCTACAGTCTTCTTGTACTCCGGATGAAGGATGTGTGGTAATTAGCGAACAGTGTGAGTCTCGATAAAGTTGAGATTTTATTCAAATGAAGTACTGCTAAAGTGATCATATGTATGCCGAAATTACCGTAAGGCTCTCACAATTCTGAAAAGAATCTTAAGTAATATTACACCAAGTGTGTATCTTAGCAGGCGAGATAGGCGGTGTGTAACCATAGTTTTAATGGGACTTCGGTGAAGGTGTTTATACGATAGAACGACAGAACTCTGCTGCAGCCAGCAAACTAATTCACCAACCTAACATTTTGTAAACCTAGCTCAGTGTTATGTGTCAGATGCAAAGCAATTATAATGAAGCATTCGGCATACTGTCCATCTAATGTTACATTATATGCTGTACAGATTAACCACCACACGCTGAAAGCTCATAGCTCAAATTCAGTCGTTGACAGCAAACCGGTGCCAAGGACATTTAACCTGTTGTATTGTCTGCCTCCTGGACAAGCATTATGCTATTTTTGTGGTTCCGTACACTGGAAATTAACTCTAGATTTAACTGAGCAAGCCTAGCCCAGAGAGTGTTTGGAAGTCTGTGACCTTTAACCTAGAAACTGTCCAGTTGACATCATATGATTTTGAAATCTAAGCTCCTAAGGGGAAATACCACTCAATGTCAGCATTCAAATAAATTAAAATATGCACAGTCTGGTGTAAAGGCCTCTCTGTCTGCCATTTTTAGCCGTATAAAAGAGGTTTAATCACAGAAAGTCATGTGAAACTAAAGGTCCACAGATCATAAATTGGAATAGTGACTTTCTTGAAATAAAAGTACGTTTTGTAGTTTCAGTCTGGTGACAATACTTAAATATAACGCTCAGCTGGGTGCAGAGCTCAGAACAACATATAAATCCACAATCAGTGTCCTATTAGCAGTTGTAGTATGACATATACCACTATCCATTTTGGTTGAAAATGGGTTTTATTCTCAAGTATTGTTAGGTTTGACCTGGCAGTTCTTAAAAGTGAGGCCATCTTTTATTTAAAAGAAATGAGACACCTCAGTGATGCAACATTACCTTTTTTTCTTCATGACGCCAAGCAATAAACCAGGAGATAATCAAAATATTTGCATATGATTCCTAAAAACAAACATTCTGGGTTAACATGAAATATAATATTGTAAGAATAACTAAATTATAGTCCACTGAGGATAAAACTTCTCATGTAAACCCCATTCACAACGTTATCGTTCTGAAGATTGTATTTTAAAGTTTTTATTATTAGGACACATCAGGCTAATCTGTGTTAAAACATGTGATACCACAAGTGAAAAATCACTAATTCGTTGCACTTTGATACAATGGAAGGGATTGTATCTCTCAACAGTGAAGGAGTTATACTCTTTGGTGGCCTCTTAATCTTACAAAGAATGCAGGCTGCTTAAGCCTTGGTTACGTATTGGGTGTTTGTTCCTTCGTGGCAGAAAAATAAGGTCGAGATCTAAGTACAAGAACAATATGTAGGAAGAATATTGTATCCTTCTTTTATCTTAATATAATTACATTATTAGTATGTAACTTACAATGTATGAAATAACAAAATTGATTCTTGTTGCATAAAATATTAGCTTAGTCTGTCTCATCATCAAGATTCTGCTTCCTAATTTAAAAATGAGAAATAGTGATGGTGACATTCCAGCAGGTTACAATTCAGCTGGTATTTAACCTAAGGCACTTCTTTCAAAATCTCATCTCAGAGTAGGTTCACAAATAGTATTATGTTTTCATCATTTTGTAAACCTCCTCAAATGTTTATTTTACTATTCTTGTTAGGTACTCAATAATGAGCGAAGGCATCTAGATGGATTGTTTACCAAAGGAACCAATGGAGGGTAGAAGTGCAGGAGCTTCATCCTCTGGCCTCAATCTTGTTGCACACCCACGGGCAAAAAGCAAAGTCTGGAGATACTTTGGCTTTGACACGGATGCAGATGGGTGTATATTGCACTGGAAAAGGATTTATTGTCGTGTGTGTATGAGTCAAATTGCTTACTCTGGAAACACTTCCAATCTGTCATACCACCTAGAAAAGAACCACCCTGTAGAGTTCAGTGAGTTTGTGAAAAGCAACACAGATCAGATGCGGGAGGCGTATGCTACAGCCTTCTCCAGGATCAAGGCTGAGCCCTCTGCTCCACATCTTCAGCAATCCCAGGACACAAACTCAAGGCAGAGTTTCAGCTATGAAAATAGAAGACACAATGATCTGACAGTAGCTGTCATCAACTTCATCTGTGAAGGGATGTACCCTGTTTCTATAGTTGAAGAGCATACTTTCAAGTCCTTACTGAGAACCATTGATCCTGGATACTCACCACCCAGCAAAAGCGACCTTGCAGTTAAAATGCTTCCACAGATGTATTGTCGTACCCGTGAGATTGTCCTGACTGAATTAGCTGGGGTTGTGAACTGTGGAGTCACCACAGACCTTTGGCAAAGCCAAACCCAGAACAGAACTTATATTTCACTCTCCATGCATTCTGTTAATCACAACAGTACAACTGGCTTCTCTGTAACCAGCAAGTGCCTTAAAACTTTTGAAGTGCAAGAGGACAATACTGCAGAAAATATCACCAGAGCAATATATGAAGCCTTTGTTGAATGGGGGATAACTCATAAAGTGAGTGGGGCCACCACTAATGGTTCAGTGGATATCGTGAAAGCATGCTCACTCCTGGAACTGTCAGTAGAAATGCCTTGCCTTGGACACAGCATCAATCGAGCAATGGATGAAGCCTTTGAGCTGCCTCGAATAGACAGTTTTTTGGGGTGTTGCCGCAAACTTGTTGATCATTTCCGAGAAACGCCAATGGCAATGTATCTACTGAGACAAAAACAGAAGCAGCATGGCCTTTCTCTGTGTACATTGCTCACAGACAGGGGTAGGTCTTGGTTGGCTACACTGGCAATGCTCCAAAGGATTAAAGAGCAACAGATTGCTATAACTGCAATGCTTGTGGAGAATTCCAACAACCATAATTTGACCTTTGATGGTGCTGACTGGGCCATGGTGGAGGGTTTGATTGAGGTCCTCCAGCCATTTAAAGTTGTGGCAAACATGATCACTTCCTGTACATACCCGACAATTAGTATGGTGAGGCCTGTGCTTCACATGCTATTGAACACAACCCTCAAGGTCAAGGAAGGGGACCTCAAAGAGATCAGCATGACCAAAGAAGTAATCTCAAAGGTTCTGTCCAGCACTTACTCACAGACGCAGGAAATTTCAACATTCCTCAACATTGCTACATTCTTGGATCCACGGTACAAGAGACTACCTTTCCTGTCCACTCAGGAACGTTCCCAAGTTGAGAGTAATGTCACTGATGAGGCAAAGGCAATTCTTGAGAAACAGATTGCTGAGCAACCCTGTCTTGACGATTTCTCTGTGATGTCTGATGAGCCGCCTAGCAAAAAACAGACAACATTAACGCAGCATCCAGGGTGCAGTGCGACCCAAGACAACCCACTGGCCGCCATTTTTTGCCAGTCAGACACAGACCAGAGCCAGGAAGAATTGCATGCTCAGGTGGTGGAGGAATTAAGCAACTACAAATCACAAAGGATCTTGGGACTGAACGAAGACCCTTTGCTTTGGTGGTCGAGCCATGCGGCCTTGTTCCCCACCCTCCCCAAGGTACTTCAGAAATACTGGTGTGTTCCTGCCACCAGTGTCCCTTGTCATAGACTGTTTAGCTCCTCAGGCACTGTTCTCTGTGGAAAGAGGAACCGAATAGCTCCAGCACTGGTAGATCAACAGGTGTTCCTGTATGAGAACATGCGAAGCTATTATGAGCCAGAGCCCAGAGAAGATGATTTGGAGGACCTTTGGGATGAGAACTGCACTGTGGGTCAGCCACTGGAGTGAATATGTTTACAGCATAGAACTTGAATTGAAGTAGAACAAACTTTCCTATTCAAATCACCCTAGCAGGATAGTTAGTGCATCGGCCATTTTTAACTTTGTCCGTTGCTGGACTAACTGCATACTCCAGTTGATGCTAACTATCAACACTGATCAGCAAGTAACCCCAGCACAAGATATCTTTTCACTTCTCAAAGGAGTATGACACACTTCATTGCCCTAAAGACGAGTGTCACTGTAGCAGCTAACCACAATTGCCATTTTATTCTGCACCAGCCAAATGACCAAGGCAGTTCAGTGACCATTCTACTCCATTCAAGTTCTATGGTGTATACCTTAGCATAAGGTCAAAAGATATATGAATTTGTAATATAGGCCATTTATTTTGTATAATCTACATGCAAGAGTCTCTCTGATATGAAAATGCTAGGTTCCAGGTTAGGGATGCACAATATGGACTTTTTTCAACTGATAACCGGTAATTACCTGCTTCTCACGGCCAATACCGATACAATAAGTGACAATAATTTCACATTTTTGTACTTTAAAAAGCAGTTCATAACCTGTATTTTATGCACACCAGAGAGTAACAAAGGCAAAGATGTAGTGAGCAAAGATGGATGATTTAATATTCCATATCTCTGACATAACCAAATCTGTCAACACAACAAAAACAGAGAACAGTTCAGATTCTTCAATAATTGTTATTGTTATTGTTATATAGTGAAGAACATCAAAAAACTTCACAGAAATACTTTATAGAATATTTTGCCAATTTGCATACTCACTGGACTAACATCAGAAGTCAATAAGTCCATGGTAAAACTGTCAGTTTCGTTGGTATGGATCAGACTGTGAATGTGTGTGGTGAGCACCTCATACAGGACAGGCAGGCATACGTCTGCAAAGTAGCAGTGGCTTGGCAGAGTAGACCGGGGCTCCAAATGCCCCAGTAGCAAAATCCCTGGTCTTCTACCATGGAAATAGGCTGGTCATCAAGTGCCATAAATTCAATGATTTTGTCATGACCTTCTTTAGACTTTGGCCTGTCTCTGCTAAAGTTCCTGCAGGTTTCAGATGTCTGATGAATAGGCACTGCCACACTTGCTTTTTTTTTGTGCCAACGCTAGCTGCTAATGCTTGTAAGATTTGTTGTGTTGAAAGTCCTAGACTTTTTCCCTCCTCTAGGAACCTTTGTGAAATATGTTTTGCAAATTTGCAAAGTCATGTTGTCTTCCTCTGAAACAGTGAAAATCCTGCACAGCTAGCCTGATGTCAGGCATCAAAGCATAGCACCACCTACTGTACTGTCAGTATTTATTGGCTATAATTTCATTAAAATGTTGAAATAACAACATAAATATCACATTATCTTTTGATAATTTATCAGATCGATATATATCGTGCATCCCTAATCAAGATGTTTATCAGTCACTGGTAATATTCTTTGATTTTGGCTTACTGTCTCTCCTTCAAAAGGGAAATAAATACATTTAGGGCAGTCTGTACCCTTTAATATCTCGAATTTTACTCAATTAATCTATATTCCACAAGATGTGAGAAAATTATTGTACACTGCTATCGCTGCAAAAAAAAACCTCATTACACCAAGCTTGTTCTGCTCATATAAAATGTGTAGTAAAGGCAGTGTTGTCTGATCAAAACACTATTTACTGTTACTAAGAGGATTAGAATTTAAGAGGAAATTTAGAGAACAGTTATGTGTGTTGTGATTACAGTTGTACAAAAGCAGATCATTTCAGTCATGTCTTTTGTCCTGAACGTTTTTTTTCCTGCATTCTCAGAATTTCATTCAAAGCTAAATAGTAGGCATAGTCTTGCTTGAGATAAATATTTTCAGTATTTCTAGTATTGATAGTGAATTGTGTTGAAGACTTGTAGTCATGCTCTGCAAAATACTG
Organism: Myripristis jacobus; assembly: GCA_900302555.1. NCBI lineage: Eukaryota > Metazoa > Chordata > Actinopteri > Holocentriformes > Holocentridae > Myripristis > Myripristis jacobus. Next base: position 24,096 of record OMLB01064499.1, on the reverse strand, counting down.
CCTTATAAAATATACTGTAAAATGTTTATTAAAGCTTTTATTCAACAGTTCCAACCATTCTTCTCCTGTTGATATGTTTTAATACAATTACATTTTTTCTTGTTGTACTGGGCCAACTGCAGTTTTATTCAACTATTCTTGTTATATGTACAGCATAGACTTTGTCACCTGCATCCTAAGTATTATGACTGAAGGTGTATAGATAAGCACTAGACTGGGCTTCCATTTTGCTTTCTGTTTAAAAGCCATGCGGCAGCCAGCCAGCTGACAGGGGCATCTTATCTGATGGATGAGTTGTTGCAGCAAAAACAAGATCTTTAACACTCCTTCCTCCCTACAAGGTCAGAATGTGGATCAATGAGACTCATTGACCTGGCTGTGACTCAAATGTTGTATTAACCCTACCAACCATCTCCACTGCAAGAATCACATAAGAAAGACTGAATAGAAACAAGGGATGAATTAAAGTCCAATGGGAACTACTGATTTTCTTTGATAGATGACTATTAGAAGTGAAGGACTGCATTATGTTCTCATGTGGTACCCTCTCTCCTCTCATGCAGTCTTACCCAAGCAAAATGGAAGGGTTGCCATAGTGACTGGGGGTGCCCGTGGAATGGGTTTTGAGACTGCAAGACACCTGGCAAGCCTTGGCATGCATGTTGTAATAGGTAGGCTATTGTACAACACACCATTACCGTGCGTTCACTCTTCCAGCAACTTGGTTGACGGGCCATTTTATTCTGAATGTGCCAGGCTCTGATTGCATCTCTGTGCTCCTCTCTTGCAGTAGAATTTTGAATAGTCAAATCAGGGTTTGTCTCTCTCAGCTTTACTATTTATTTGGTTGAGTCCACATTGTAAGCCAGGAAGTACTAATGACATAGAATCAGTCAGAACTAAGAAAGAAGGCGATGAAAGGAGTTCAGAGTTTACCATAGACTAGGGCTGAACAATTAAGCAAAATGTTATCAAAATCAGAATATGGCCAACTACAATATCCAAATAGCAGGACCTGCAGTGTTTTGATAAAGGTAATATGTAGGGGCAATACTGTTATAAATGAATTATTGTGGTGCCACCGAGATGCCCTGACCAAAAAATATTCTCTCGATGTAAGAAAGTATGCTTGTTTGGCACAGACCTCCAGCAAAAATCACATAATTTTAATATTTTTTTTCAGTGAAAATGAAAACTATGATGCAAAAATGATATCTGAATTATACCGCAGTTGCAATATCTGTTAAAATAATCGTTCAGCCCTACCATAGACCCTAATGTTGGATTGGTTTCCAGGCATCGCTTTTGAGATGTTTATTTTTGTAGTCTTTCACATAAAAGTTGTATTGAGGTCTGCAGTTTTGAATGGCTGTAATCAGCGTGTTCATGTTGTATTTGCAAGGTAGAGCTATTGCTCATGAAGCAAAATCACATTGGTAGAGAAACAAGACAGCACAGGAATCTGATCATTGAACAGGATATTTCAACTTTTCAATTTTGGCCAAAGCAAATTTAAGTATACCTTTGTGCTGTTTGGAGCTTAATTATTCTAATCAAGACCGGTGGTTCTCAATTGTTGGGTCACAGTCCAAAAGTGGACCACAAGTCGATGTTGAGTGGACCTTAGACATGTGGGTCCACTTCATTAAGAAAGGGAAAAGCAAAAGAAAAGCATTTTTGTAGATATCCAGTGGAACTCTTATTCTGAAGTACCGTTTCCCAGCAGGGTGCCTTGCCTAAACTGAAAAGCTAAAAAAGTATTAAAAACACATTTTTTTACAGTACAAAAGTAAGAAAACTATCTCAAAAAATCAAAAAGTAAAAAAAATCTAGAACTTGAAAGTACAGGCCTTTGCTGCATGCCATCCCCTATCCCCTAAAAATGCAAAATTGCCCCCCAAAAAATCTTTAAAAAATAATAAAGCAAAAATTACTCAAAAAATATATAATGTTTAAAAGAAACTGTAAAGGAAAAAATTGTTTTAGTCTATGACGATGGCCATAAAAATGACCTTTGCATTTGAATATGTTAAGATGAGACTGCGGTTTCCAACAACAACAAAAACAACAACAACAACAAAAAACATTTCCATTTGAAAATATTTTTTCAAAGAAATAAAGTTAGGCTATGCAGACTGTGGGTCAGTGACAAATGTGGACCCTGAAGAACCACTGATTGAGATTAATTCAGTAAATTTGTTGAGGTCAACTGTTATGAGGTCAATGTGTTCTCTGGTACACAGACCCAGAATGCAGCATTCAGAATAAGTAAAATAATGTTGACTCGCAAAAATTGGATCTAGAGTCAGTTTCTTCACCACCATGTCTTATTCATTTCTGTTCAGCAGCCAAATGATTTGAAATAAACAGTTTACAATTTAGTTGATTCAGTTTAAAATTTTTGTGTTGCCAATTCATATTGCTTCAAACAAAAATGAGCTGTTGCCAGGGTCTTGTTGAAACCCAGTGAGGCAGTAGGTTTGAGGTGAAGTAGTGGAAGTCTGCTGGACATCTGACCAGCAAGCCTCTTTCATCTCCATCATGTCCAGCTGGAAATGAGGAAGACGAAGGCTTGGCAGCTGTCAAGAAGATTCATGAAGAAGGCAGCGATGGGAAAGGTAACTGTCTCTGTCTCTGCTCACACTTCTCAATTTAACACTTTAATCTCTCACAGAAGATGTGTAGTCATCCAGAAAACACCTGCCGTGAGAAATGTAAAGTGTTCCTGCACCATCATTGAAAGTGTACATGGCAGGACTGGAACAATGAATCGAAATATCAAAATTGCATTACGGCCAACCGCAATATCCAAATCGCAGGAGCTGTAATTTTGTGATAATGGTAAAATGTGTGGCAAAATGTGTAAATAAAGTGTTATGATGCTACAGAGATGCCCTGGCCTACAAATTGTATTTTCCAGATCGAAGAAAACATGTTTGTTTGGTAGAGACTCCAGTAAAAATCACACCATCATCATTTTAATAGCATTTTCAGTGAAATGAAAATTATAATGCAAAAATTATTACTCCTACTAAAATTGTGAATCATATTGCAATCACAGTATCACAGGTTTTTTTTTTAACCATATGATTCAGCCATTTCACCCACCAAAAAGCTGTCCCTTTATATGAGTTTGGAGACCAAATGGAATGACTGTCTTATCTCCTTGATATTATGCATTTTCTGTTATACCCCATAGGTCAGGCACAAGCCACGCCTAAATGTAAACCAATAGGCCTCATGGGGGGTAAAAGCCATGAATTGTACATGAGATCTCAAAAACACCAGTGGTACACAACTTCTTAGCATTAAGCTCTTTTGAGGACTTTATTATTAAGCTTATTAATATACTTGAACTGTACTCTGATTGGTTCTTGGTTTGAATGGGAAAGTTTGAACTGATAGTGTTCTCAGCACTGAACAAAAGAAAGGAAAAGTTAAGTTTTGTTATCTAAAGAAGGACTCAACACATTTTCTTAAATTATATCTGTTGAGGTCTTTAAAAATAATTGAATTTGACTTTAAAAATGGCATAAGAACCCTGAGGGTTTAGTTAGCTCTATGCTAAGAGTGGGGATATCCCATATTTTGAGTATGAAAAGAGCTCAGAGCTAATCCTAACCCTAACCTTTAGTCACATAGCTCTTTAATATGAGTTGGAGCTGTATGTATTGATATTTTTCCCCCCTAAAATCACTTAGGAGATCATTAATTGAAGTAGAAGTAAACAAAGCAGTTTTAAGGAAAGTTTGATACAGCAAAGAAAGCAAATTAAATCACAGAGTTAAAAGGCAATGGCAATCCAAGGGTGGAATTTTCTTACAAGCAGTCATTTTTCCTAATTCTAATCTAATCTATTGTTCTAATGCAACATCCTTGGCCACACAAGAGCTGGGGAGCCAAATGTTGTAGCCAGATGAAACATATTGTCCTGCAGATGTGATTCAAAGCAAAAGTTCAGGGACAGAGGCATGTCTCCAGCCCCAGCAGCACCTGCCCACCCTCATTTCTCTTGTCAGAGCCGCAGTGTGTGTTGAAGTCAAATAAGCTTATGGATTACTGTCATGTTCTCGTTGCCAGTGACAGTGACAGACAACAGCATGTTCACAACTGTGGACTTTTACTGTATTGACCCATTGTATTGCTTATGCCCACTCACCCTTCCTCTCAGCACTCACTCTGTGGCTTGTGGCAGGTGGACTCAGTGAAAAGGCAAAA
>OMLB01064499.1:0-14092 GCA_900302555.1 Myripristis jacobus | reverse complement strand
AGCCCGAACCATGGCAGCAGTTCTAGCCCTGAACCTGGCCCAAACCCGAAACTCCACTTTAAAACTAAATAATAAATAAATAAATAAATGATTTAAACAGTTTCTTACAAGACACAGTAAACTACATTGTGCATATAGCCTGATGTAGTGCAAAATTTGTTTGTGTGTCGTAGCGGTCTACGGTGTGTGAGACAGTGAGTGCAAGCATCAAATGACCTGCTAATAGTGATGCACCAATTGCAGTTATAGCCACAGGCACCACAGATTAGCCGTCATAAAAATTAATAATCTGGTTAATTGCAGAAAGGTGAAAAAAATGAGTTTATTAAATAACTGCAGCATTCCCCTGCAGCAGAAATGATAACTGCATCTCCCCATGAAGAGAGGCGGTGTGTATTTATGCATAAGGCACAGTAGTGTTACTTCACTGATTATTTAAATCTCCAGACATGCTGACAGAAATGGTCAGCATCTAATTTTAATGAATGTTCTGTGTTCTTCTACACATCCGAAAGATCACACACACACAACCCAGGTTCATACAGATAAATTGTTTGGAGTAAAGCAGCCGCCATCAAGTTTTAAACTACAGTTTTTAGTTTTGCTTCATAAACGTGACATGGTTTTTTGCCCATTCAGCATGAAAGATGAAGCAGCTCTCCTGTGGCTCATGACCAACCTTTCCATGAAACCTTGTGATGTTATGTGAATCTGTTCAGAAGTTATGCACCTCATAGTGATACACCATGCCCACTGTCTCTGCATTTTGGCCAGTTGCCGTAATCAGCTCCTTTCCACAAAGTTTTGTGCAAAATCATTATAACTCTTTGCGACCTCCTGCCAGCAAACAGACAAACTTATTACTTTGCTTATTACCTGCTTATTACCAAAAAAAAAAAAAAAAAAAAAATTCAGCTAGCTAGCAGCAGTGCACACATTCAGAGTCTGAGGCCAGTGCATCTTTTTTTGCTTCATCTCCTTTTTGTACAAACCTTGTTTCCACAGCAAGTACACTGTGACCTCAATGATTGAAGACATGCACACTGACAGTGCCCAGTTTGGTCAGTGTGACCAAAGGGTTTTTCCTCACCACTGTCGCCCTGTGCTTGCGCTTGGGGGAGATTTTGGTCCATGGATTTGGTCAGCATCTGTTTGATTTTTGTAAAGCGCCCTGAGATAACATGTGTTATTATTTGATGCTATACAAATAAAATTGAACTGAACTGAACTGAATTTAACATTGACATTTAACGCCTATGTATACTACTGTGTCACCAAGGAGGGCATTAAAAACAATTTCTCAATCCTTTCTAAATCACTTTCCTATGAATATGCAAAATATAGTGGAAATAGGAGAAATATGTTTGATCATTTTCCTGCTGTAACAGGAAAAAATGTATTCTCCTATCTTGGCATTAATGGAATCAAGTTCTGAGAAAGTCAGGTCTGCAGTCTTTTCAGCTGTCAACCATCCATCATCTGAGGTAGGAAACAGAGGGGAACCATGTGTGGATGTCATGTTGATTAACCATATCAGCCCATGTAAATTTCTTCTCTCTCAACCTGATAGCAAATATAAATGTGTTAGACAGTCAGATGTTACATTTTCACTGCACAAGGATACAATGTCCCCCCTTTACACATATTGATCACAGAATCGTCCCCACGGACAGCACAAAGACGAGCTGAGGGTCCTTGCTCAAGGGCAACACAGCATGCGTCCCACCCGCAGTTTGAGATCTGATCGATGGCATTGCTGTATCTCAGGAAATGAGCAGATGCTGGCTCCTCTGTGAATCTGGAAATAATCTGAGCAGAGAGAGGGGAGGCATGGTGGTTCAGGCATTTCAAGGTCTAATGAACTGAAAAGCGATGGCCCCATGGGGAGATCATACTCACTGCAGGTCTTCTGTTTTGTGGGAAAGGATTTCATTCATATATACTGTATATACTGTATATCTATGTGCTTAGTAGGATTTTATCGCATTGGTAAAAGCAGTTATTATCAAACCAATACTGGCCAATACTTTCTCCTCTTGCTCCTGTGCTGCTCCATAGAAAAATCCACATACAAAAGTCATTGAGGCCTGTAGCGGAAAAAAAAACTACATTGAATTTCACTTACCCAAATACACGTCCATAATCCTTGACCTGTATACTTTCACCACACTAACACACACTGGAACTCACATGTACAAAAAATACTTAAAAAGGTAGTTAAAGACAGGTATACCCCACAATTTTCATTAAAACTTATTCAAGATGGCAACCTTGACTTCTTTGTTGGTGCTGGAATTCCAACCAATACGCCAGCTGCTGTGTAAATGATGACACTTCATTTATTAGAAACAGCTCTCAGTAAAATGCAGTCCAGTCCAACAGCAGCACTCACTATGAGCTCAATGCCAAACACAGAGGTGAATGAACACCTCTATTACTGTGACAACAAGACAAGCTGAGCATTATAGGCAGCAGGAAAGGAAACTTTGTGGCAGAACATTTGGATTGGATTGTATTAGATTTTGCAGGTGCACCAAAGAAAGTGGCCACTGAGTGTATATTCATGAATGATTGGTTATTAATGCCATGAAGTCTGTGCCACAACCACGCTGCATTCAGATGTCATTGAGCTGACATTGAGTACCTGAACCTGATCAACCACAGCAGGGTTTCAAAAAATACCTCAACAGGTAACAGGAACACTTGCCTCACTTCCTCCCTCCCTGTCTCCCCCAGGGCCTGCTATAGTTCCCATGGTGCCTATTCCCAAAGTAAACTGGCACTGGTCTTCTTCACCTACTACCTGCAGGAGAGGCTGACAGCCGGCGGCTTCCCAGTGACCGCCAACACTGTGGACCCCGGCATGGTGGACACAGCACTGTACGACAATCTCTGCAGCCCAGCACAGGCCGCCAAGAAACCAGTGGCCAAACTGCTGTTCAGGGTATGCTTGTCAACATCAGCCACCAGAGGCCCATTAAAAGGGATACTACACTACTTAATTTTTGTATCAAGAACTCACCGTGTGCTGCTTTTAATTCCCAGCAAAGAAACTCACGTTCCAAAAACACTGGCCATCTCTGATCCAATGGGAAATTGGTCTTTCCAGCAGGATTTGAGCAAAAACAAGTGTTTGGGAAGTACTGTGCATGCGACTGGATTATACGGCATGACACGTGTGAGCTTTTTAAACAGATGTTTTGATAGTATTTTGCTTTTGTAATGTTGTTAAATTGCAACCCTATTTTTTCCATTGGATCAGAGATGGCCAGTGTTTTTGGAATATGAGTTTACCATGAAGGCTTGTGGGTGAAGCTTTCTTAGTCATATGAGCTTTCTGAGCATTATGGGTGAAGTATCCCCTTTCAACTTCCCAGAGATCATCTGCTGATCAAAGGCTGTCAAGTTCTGTAGGTAGCACTCTTTTCTTTGTCTACTCAGCCACTGTATTTCACTACTTATGCTAACAGGTCTGCGTTTCATGCCGAGCAGCGCTGAAATGTAAAGAGCTTGATTTCCTGTGCTGTAGAGATTTTTCCCAGGCAACAGCTACCAGAAGAGAACAGTGAATGTACAAGCTTTTTGAATCAGTATTGTTCCATCCATTGGCAACAGAGAAGAGCAAAATGCCATGCTGCTTCACTTTCCAGGATCTTGATTGTTTAATTGTCTTTTGTGATGATGGATTGTCTGTCAAACCTGGTTTGAAACAAACTCGTCCCTACAAATCTAAAAAAAAAAAAAAAAAAATTCCCCAGCTTCATATCTCCACACTCCCTGTTATATTACATTGTTAAGATTATAATTACCCTGATCTTAGAGGGATTGTGACAGTTGCCTTTTTTTTCTTTTTTTTTTCTTTCAAACAAACCCACATCAAAGATATGCTAATGGGGTTGTAGTTAGTACTATAATTAACAACCAGAGGTGAGAAAGAAGAATCATAATAAGCATCTAAATTGTAATTTTCTCTCACCCCAAAGACTTTCCCATGAGAGTGAACTGAAGCTGCAAATAATTATTGCCACAGGTCTTTGTAAGATGCTCCCAAATAAAGAGAAATTAATAAATAGTTGTAAATAGTAATTAGCAATTAATCAGTAATTTCCTGTAAATTAATTGTATTTAAAAATACATCATTACCTTCAACTGTATTTCACTGTTCTCCATCTTAACAGGATATTGCAAGTAGCGGTAAGAGGTTTTCATGATTTTTGCCCCAGACATTTGTAGATGATTTCATAATAATTAGCCTCATAGCTTCCAGCTATATTTGCTTTAGAGGTGCTGTGTGTTCACACCACCCAATAGCAAATCTTTGACAAGAGAATTCTTGGAAATAATAAACCAGTGATTTTCAAAGTGTGGGTCCCAGCGTGGAGTCCTGGTAATGCTGCATCAATGCATTGTTTCTTCAATATCAGAGAATGGACATTTGTAAATGACGCAAAGGAGAACAATTTAATTATCCGGTGAAATGATGCCGGATAATTAACATGACCATGATTGGACAATGCAGTGGTCCTAGCTCACTGACAAATTTTGTAAAGCAATAAATCACTATAAATCAACAAGGATCATACTGCAAAAAGAAAAAGGCCCTGCACCAAAAGTATGATGAATGTGATGATTATTAATTACAGTTTTGTAGGACCTGATGGTGTGGAAAACTTCAAATCTGTTCCTTGCATGGAAAGTATCCCTCTAAAGCACTGCTGTGAAACCCTCAAATCTGAAAACGCATCTCTGGCAGTTTGCTTAAGTTGAAGGGAATTTTTAATTTTGAGGGGCTTTTTTGACAGCTTCACTTGGCAAAATATTTTGTGGCTCTTGTGACAAACAGTACATCTACATGTGGGTTCCAGCATGAAAACTTTTGGAAACCCTTGCCACTTTTTTTGATAGTATTTTTTATGTACTCCCCAGACACCAGCAGAGGGCGCTTCCACAGCAGTCTACGCTGCTGCAGCCTCTGAAATGGAGGGCGTTGGTGGCTGGTACCTGTACAACGGCCAGAAAACACAGTCAGCCGACGTTACCTACAACACTGACATACAAGCCAAGCTGTGGAAGCAGAGCTGCAAGCTCGTGGGCCTTCAGGAAGCCTGACATCGTCACTTCATCAGTAGTTCTACACCCTCCAGAGCCGTGGAAGGAATGAGTCCTGCAGCTGGCAAGTGGTATTAAACTACTGATTGACTTTGTTGCTCTGCCAGTAAGCCATCCAGAATTACAGACCGTCCACACCAGCTAACACTACAGATGATAGCTACACATTACATACAAGGTTATTAGTGGGATTCAGGTAAATGGTTGTTGTTTTGATGATGCCTTTCAGCAATACTAAAGAGCCCCAGGACGGCCTCTGAAAATATTTTTTTCTTCACTAAATACTACACTGATATCAAGAAATCCCATTTTGTGCACATGCATTGCTTCTTGTGAGCTCTCAATCTGCAATCTTGAGCTCTCACATGATTGAGACTGGGCCCAGGTTTTGCCTAATTTGCGCTCTCATCTAAAGAAAATGTGCCCATAATGCCACACACTGGAGCCCTGCTGTTGCATGAACGGCCTACCTGAGATTTTGGTGTCCAGGTTGACCAAAAATTTGATCAAAATTGGGATACCCTCCTATACACTCTGTTTATATCTGTCCATGCATCATCATGCAAATCACCATTGCCTTGCAGTTGGGTTACATGAAATTCAGCGACTTGATCAAAATCAGCGTTCTGATGCCAGCAGAGTTCATGCTGGGCTCTCAACATCTCTCTCCCCATGTTAAATACATCTTAATCAAAGAACCCCAAGTGCACAATTTAATAATAAGTTGTCAACTTATCCATTAAATTGTGGTCACATTTTCTTTAGACGAGGGTCTAAAAAAAAAAAAGTATATTGTGCACAAATTAGTATTTTTGACCTTGATATGGTATTTTGTGCGCACAAATTAAAACAAAAAAGTTTCCAAGGTCTCTCCAGGGCTCCGGACAAAGCAGTTTATCAACAACTTTTTTCATGTGCTCACAGTAATAGAGAGAGAGAGAGAAAAAAGTTGTAACAGTCGTTAACAATGGCTGATTTATAAGGAGTCATACAGATGAAACCCAAACTTCTTTAGATTTTGATCCATCCTCTCAAAAGTACATTTACATTATGGATAACAAGGAATGGAATGGGAATAACAAAAACATACAGTATTTGTGAGATTGTCCAGTTTGCTAACATAGTCATTAAGTGATAAGAACATAAGTTAGACACCAAAATCACCCCTGTACCATGTAGGCACCATGCTAACCCTCTGATATGAGCTAAGTTGACTGATTATAGGCTGTTGCGAAGACTTGACCATACTATATGTTCCTCTCAGATCAGTTCAGCCTAATCGCTTTATTGTCCCAGATGGCAAATTTGTTTTGCAGTTAGGTGTAACACATTTGAAAACCTATAAAACAACACCCAATCAAACACTGTTTTATCAAATAAAGAAGATATACATAGAGTCAGTTTTCCTGAGACCAGCCCATAATAAAAGATCTGCACATGAAGTGATAATAATAGTAGACACCATGCTAACCCTTTAGCATGTGCTAAGTTTAGTGATTAATAGGCTATTGCCAACACTTGACCATAGTATATGTTGGACACATGATGTCTCAATAACATAAAGTCCAATGAAAAATGGCAGGATAGTCCCTGCTAGTTCATATTTTCTCTGGTATTTGAGTCAATTTGACTAATATCCTGCCGAGAACGGTCACAACAGTGTATTATATCATAAATATCATTTTTTTGTAATTTATTTCCTAATTATTTATTAATTACTTAAATATTTTTTTCATTGTTTGGTAATATTCTTTGTTTTGTTTTGTTTTTTTTGTTTTGTTTTGTTTTGAATGCTCCAGGGGCACATGGGTGATTTTGGTGTCCATGTTCCCAGCACTTAAAAGATAAGGTGACTAATGAGACAATCTCACCAAAAGGTAAATCTAGAGTCCGTTGGGTTAGTTGGCTAACAGGGTGGGGAATTTACTTTTTATGTAAATTCTGCCCAAATCCCAAACAATTGTGTGTATGTGTGTGTATTTATGGCTACACAGCACAAACTGCAAGCTACTGCCTCAGTTGGCAATAATGTATACAGTATTATGATATGTGAACATGGTTTACTCTCTGTGGGGTGAGCAGTTTGCCTTTTTGTTTTTCTATGGGAAAATACAGATGAACTGAGCCCTTGTCATTGCACAGACAACTGTACAGAAGGCTTCATGTGCCAAATCCAGCCTCCATCTCTGATCAAACTGAAGAGCCTCTGTGTCAGCAAACCAAAAGACATGGAGGCTTTCACATGTCGGTTAGGATCCTGCCAAGCTCCTCTGCTAATACGGCTTCTCTGCATTGAAGTGGCTAATAATTATAGACAATCTCAGCACACAAGACGCATTAATATGTAAATGCCTTAGTAGTGCCTCTTTAAACCTGCAAATGTCTCTGTAGTGACTTCAGTAATGTGGCACTCTTCCCCATCCATTATTTCATACTTGACATTATTCAAAATCTAGGAGATTAGAGCTGTTCATGTATGTATCGTGCAAAGTCACAGATAATGCAAATCACTGGTCGCTCTTTCTGATTACACTGTTAATTAGCATTCAGTGAAGGGCTACCTGAAATGAAGATACACCATGATTGAGACTTCATATGTGTTACAGCTGTGATATGGGATTATTCTGTGTAGATACATAGACACAAAACAGAGACTACAGAGCAAGAGATCTGCCCAACTTTCCAGAAATGAACTGAGTTTATAGACAAAGTTCAGTATCCTGCACTGAGATTTACTTCATTCAGGCTAGGTTGCACCAACAAAGGATTCATTTTTGAACCAGGTCAAATTATGGTTTGCCAGGAAATTCTGTTGCACCAGCCGATAAACCTGTCTTAAAATGAACACAGGTTACATTTATAAATTTATGGATGGAAATTGGCTTTTTTTTTTTTCCCTCTCCTGTATACGTTTTTTTTTTTGTAAGCAAGTATCAGCATCTTAGTTTAACTCTCATGATTTAGGTTAGGTTTAATCACTTAACTTGGATTCACTGAAGCAGGATTAGTTTTTATGGTAGTTTTGGTGCGACCTAGCCTCAGGAGTCTGCCAAAATTAATTTCTAGGTCTGATACTAACAGAAGCAGCAGAGGCTCTAATAATATTAGTATCTTCTCTATTTATTGCTGAAGCTGCTGTTCGTCAGTATGTTTTATTGCTGTTCTTCAGTATCTGAAATGCTCTAATTCTCGGTCCAAATATACAGAGCACTCAGTTTTTACCTCAGACATTTCTTCCTGTCAAGGTGGCAACGCCTCTGAGTCAACATTTAGGATCAAATTTTCCACTGGAGCACATAAGACTCTCTGTTGAGGGTAGTCATATTAATAAAACATATTGAAGCATCAGTGATTTCAGGGAGAAGGCTTTCCATGGACAGCCAGTGTACGATTGATCCAATATACAGTAAATTTAATGACATGAATCATATTATTTACATTGTATTGGAGGTGGATGATGCTGACTGGACTAGATGTTATTTTCAGTATAAGGATCAATCTTCCTGAAGCCTACCAGTCAGTCTGAACTGTGTGGGGATTCTCTTTTTAGGTTGGATTTCCCTTTAAATAACACTTGATTTTGTTTTGGCCTTATTGAAATGTAGTTTTATATTAATAACATACATTTTTTTCATTGACATCTCAATATTATGTAGCATCATAGAAAAAAGTGAACCACCATTGTGATGGCTCCAGCTTTGGCCAACAAACCAAGATGTTGCCAAAAATCTAAGTGCCATCTTTTGTTCACTGTAATCGTCAAAACTGAAAAATCCTGTGGCTACAAATCATCTTTTCATTGATCGAATTTAGATTTTGTAGATATTTTTCTTGTATGTTTCTTGTATCGAGAGATATTTTTTCAGATGGCTGTAAAATCGGAAGAATGTTGAATCGGCACATCGCATCGAAATATTTGTTTATTCATGGATCATTGAGGAACTTTAGGGTGGTGAGTCGGTGATTGCTTGAAAAGTTTTTGTTATTTTTTAATTTAATCATCATGAACTGTAATTTCACATTCTTCCATGTGGCTAAATTTTCCTTTGTCCATCCAGTAATTAATATGGGTGTCACTGAACATGTTGTTGAACAAGATATCATCATGCTTTCTGTTCAACTATTGGTATAAAAAAAAAGGTTCTCTTGTGTCAAAAACATCCTCTGAAGTACTGTATGATTGATGTGCGTCTGTATGACCTTGTTAGGTGTTCCCATTTCTGTAGGACATGAGAGTCCAAGAAAATTGTGATTATTGTTGATTATTTTGCACTTAAATGGTGTACCATTATCACTGTGAATGATGCCTTTTTCCCAATGTGACTTGATTTTGTGTCATGTGAACTGACTTTATTACGTCGACCTTATGTAATGGACTGAAAAAAAATGTACCACTTGACAGAACAATATATAAATCAGTAAGAAACAAACTGCCTTTGCGAGTCCCACCAGTTATTTTATCACCAGCTCCGGTTTATCTGTTTTGTCGGACTGTGAATGCTAAGAAATCAACGATGAGGCTAAGATTGTTTGACAGGTAAAAGGTTGGAGGACTGGAGTTTTGGGAAAACATCTGTTTCATGCCTGTATTTTTTTGTGTGGGCCTGAATGTTGGTGACAGCATTCGTGTTCACCTTTCCTCTAGCAGCTTCAACAGGTGAAAATATGAATCTTTGCACGGGGGATATCTGCAGTAATGGGTGGATTGCTATGGAATGTATTGACAACATTCATGTTGGCCAGAGCACTGGTTCTCAAACTTTTTTCAGTACCGTATCCCCTGACCACTGTAAAAAAAAAAAAAAAAAAAAAAAAAAAAAAAGGTCAGTGTGTGAAACACCAACCTGATGCTGAGGAGATTTTGTTGTTTCTGTTTCTGCTCCTCCTTCTTCTCTTCATCCTCCTTGTTTTCAGCTGTATCGCTGCTACGCTTTGACCACTAATTCATTTTCTGGATTTTTGTCTTGACTTCATGTTCATAGTGAACAAACATCCTTGTTTGACTACCACAGCAATAGATTAACAGCCTGTGACCTTCCCTCCTGCACCACTAACAGGTCAAATTGTTGACACTGCATACTAATCTTTCAAAAATGTTTGGCATTGCGATAATATTGAGGCTGCCAGAACAGACCAGTCCTTCCCTTTGACCTCTGTGAAGAATGGATGTGTCTAAACCAGCCATCACCTTGAACGGTCATGATGTAAACAGTGAGGCTTCACAACATTCACACATGCACAAACTTTATGTGTTAGCTCACTCACTACCAGCCACCAAAACTACTTGGTTAGGGTTAGGGAAACATCAGCTAGCAAGCTAACGTTAAAAACAAAACACCAGTCTTCCTTAGCAGTGGGCGTGAACTCAGGTCTCCAATGGGAAAGTCTGTGTGTTTGACCCATCCACCACCCAGCCTACCTCCTCACCTGGCTTGTCGGTTCCTTATGGTAAGTCATGTCCATCTGAGGTCCACTCTGCTTGTCCCACACACAGGGACGCTGCTTCACCTCAGGGAGCTCAGATGGAGTCCTGCTGTCGCCGTAGATGACACTTTCACTCGGTGCACGAGCAGATCCGTTTCCTCTGCAGAGAAGCCTTCCTTCTTACCTGGAAATCCTCCATTGTAACAGCAACCCACCAAGGTGTGACACACCTGGCTTTTAAAGGGGGTGGGGGATGGCACTCTGATTGGTTTACCGCATGTTATGCCCAAAATTAATTTAGAGACTCTGTACAAGCCTTTAGAACCATGTGCCTGCTGCAGCCAGCCTTCTTTCCACTGTTAAAATAACACCACACTGTAAATGCACCTGCACCATACTCTGCAGACTGTGCACTGAGATTGTTAATAGAGCCCTGAGAGTCATGTTGCTAAACTTCCATGCTGCTGTAAGTTGCTTGCAGATCCAAACATGATTGTTTCATTTTTTTTAAAAATACATTTTGGCCAGAGTTCTGTCACCATGTAGTTTTGTCATTGAGCTAACTTGTGCTCTGAAATATAGATATCTTAATTATGCTCCGCCCATTGAGGCTTAACTCAGTGAGGTTAGTTCTGCAGAGCCACAGTGCATTTGAGAAGCATTTGAAAATGTAAAACTCCGGTCTGCAAAGCTTATTGTCCATGCTGAACTTGTACTTCCTCACTGTTGAGTGATGCCTGAGCAGGTTAAGTGTGTTGGATTGCAGTGATTAATCTCCATCACCCAAATAGCTGGCAATATGAACCCCCCTCCTCCACTGCACTGTGATGAGACCATCTCTCAGCAGCAGCTGTGCCCAGCAGAAATGGGTGACCCCGTCGCCTGGCTTGATTGTTATTAGCTGTTGTGCAAAGAATCAAAAGAACACGACGGTGAAATGCAATGATTAGATGTAAATGGGAATAGCAACATGACTCTTGAAATCACCTGGAATCATCATGGCCGAGCTAACTGCATAATGGCAATGGCAAACCTGGGGA
The DNA here is from genome assembly GCA_900302555.1 of Myripristis jacobus. NCBI lineage: Eukaryota > Metazoa > Chordata > Actinopteri > Holocentriformes > Holocentridae > Myripristis > Myripristis jacobus. Next base: position 2,519 of record OMLB01064499.1, on the reverse strand, counting down.
GGAATGCGATTGCACTTCCAGAAGGGTGTTTGATTTACCCTCGCAGGCACTTGAATTGCCTCAAATGTGAACGTATCATGTGCAAGAAAGAATAGATCCAACACTCATATTTACCTTGGTCTAGATAGAATGTATAATAATAAAGATGCAGAACTGTGAGGCCGGTTAGTGATAAACTAATTTAAGTCATAATCCTAATGCTAACTGATTCAACAATGAACATTACTGTCACCTCAAGTATGATTTGTACCATGCTGAATTACTCTACCGCATGAATTTGAAAATAAGATATAATTTCTAATGAGAAAAATATCATGAAAGGACTTCTTGGTCAGTGTAATCACACAGCAGACAGTGACAGGGTGCTGTATTTGTCAAGATACACCAAGTACAACAGGTTGGCACTGTGGACACCAGTGGAATTTGGCCAACAAGCTATCAAATAAGGGGGATATGTGGAATTATAGCAGTTTTTTCCTTTTGGGATTTTGTGAGTTTGAAAAAAAAAAAACACGCACACAAAGGGACTATTTGAAAGCTGAGGTATTTCAATTGTAAAAATCAAAGCAGCTGTCAATAGTCCTTTCTGCTATTAAGTAGCTAGCCTGGCCTGTAAGACAACATGATGCTGAGAAATAACCCTGACAAATCGCTGCTTTTCTCTCTTAACCCAGAGTGCCCCGCTGGATATTTCAAGACAGCTCCCCTAGACGGGGAAAAATAGGATTTGGCGTAGAGGCTAATCCCGGGAACAGACAGATACATCATGTGTGACAGCGAAACATTTGTGAGCAGACACTTCAATGCTTTTTGTGTCTAGGCTGCCTGAAACGTCTCGAGCCTGGAGACTTACAAGTCAAAGCAGGCTGCTGTGCTCTCTCCCCCAACAACATCATCAAAAGACAAAGACATGTCCCGCTGTCCTACTGTCCCCAGGTCTCTTTGATGACTGTTGTCACCCCACACCCCACCCTTTTTTTCTCTTTCTCCCTTTCCAGCTTGTGATTGGTTCTTGCATTTAGACCCATGGGTTAAGAAAGTGATAGGTTCCCAAATAACCAGGTCCATCTCCCAGCTGCATATGAACTCTGCCCTTGTCTGTATTGCCTCACTGAACCTGTAACCTCCAACGTGCTGATGAAGGCTCTGTCCCAAAACACATTCTCATTTTTCTAATGTGGTCTGAGCCAAATAAACAGGTGAAATGTGACTATTATGTCCTTCTTGATTTGAAAATGTAGGATGTGCTACATCCGGTGAATTTGCCCAGGTTTCAAATTCTCTAGACAAATACTGCAACACAAAAATATGTATGAGTGATGATGTTTTCATGTGACCACCTTGAATTAATTTGAAAAGGATGACATGAAAGTCAAGTAGGGGGTCCAGAACATGGCCAAGTTGGAAAAGCCCTGGTTTAACACACCTGTTGATGCAGAGATAGCAAACCATCACTAACAGACGAATATGTCTTTTCTTGCAAAAAGAAAACTCTGCACTGTATGATCCACCTCTGATCACTCCAACACGGCAAAGCAGTGCAGGAGAAAATGCTCAAAGACTGCATGATGATCGCTGATCTACATCGCCATCTACTGGACACTCAACATTTTCAGCCAGATATCCACGTGACATTTTTTACCTCTTCATGATCTTACATCAAGAGTTCAAAAGTGAGAGGAATCCAATGTTCAGGAGTGAGGGTTTTTTTGTTTTTGTTTTTGTTTTTTTCAGGCTTGTGTCATTTTTACCATATCCATATACAAAGCCTTTAAAACCTGGGCAAATTCACATGATACCTTTCAAAAACATTCTAAGTCACACAAAATCACCATAATACCACTAAAAAGGAAGAAGAAAATAAACAGCAAAAAACTATTATTTCTTTCTGACTAGTACTTTTTGTGATATATGTCAGTACTAGATGCTACTCTGAACCATTGTAGAAAGATGGTAGAACTTTGCTTACTACTTAAAAACACAGGAAACCAGAGAGAAGTTTCAGAAGGCTCAGATGAAAAAAATCAGACAGGTGGAAAAAAAATCTGTTTAACTGGAGCATGCAGCCACAGAGTCAAAAATCAGACACTTGCCTGCATCAAGTGGAATTATAATCTTGTTTATTTAATACAGTAAAACCACATTATTGTATAAATCACATAAAAAATGTCCCACCACCCAGGTGCGATTTGTTCCAGTGCTTTAAAAGTGCAAATTAATATTATGTAACATGATGTGTAAATAAAAATCTAAGAGCTGTTTTTGCCAAAGTGATAAACTGTACAATACATTATAAAAGGTAAAAGACAGTCTTGGTTTTTCATCCTAAAGAGCTAAGTCTATTCTATGGTAAGCCAGAGATATGTCTACAAATTAAAAGCATAGGTTCCAGTAGATGACATGTTAGTCCACTATAAAGTCTAGAATCTTTACAACAGAAAGGTGCTTCAGGTCTGCCTGAGCAGATTCATTTGATTTCTTTCAAAAACATAGTAAAAAGACATGACCTAAAAGTTTGC
>OMLB01064497.1:0-16476 GCA_900302555.1 Myripristis jacobus | reverse complement strand
ATTACCGTTAAACTTCTGTCACCATCAGCAGCTCTCTCTGTCTCTCAGCCTCCCTGTTTGGACAAACTGAACGTGGCAACTGGCAACAACTGTCACGAGAGCGAGTTATTATTTGAAATTATCAAACGGCTGCTTCCCATCCTTAAATGTGATTGGCTGAGCCGCGTTCCATGCCGTTGTAAAATCAGTGTAACCCGCTGGCAGACCGCAGCACAAAATATCCCTGCGCCAGTGGAAATGGACATAGCGTTGCCTAGCAACCAACTACTCTGCGCAACTTCCTCGTTAGGTCACATTTGTTTCAAGACTTTTGTAAACAAAATGTCAGACTTTGTAGTGAATTTTGATTTGCTGGGTGGCCTGAGCCTGGATGAGTGGTTGGAGGAGGTGCTTGGTGTCTGTTAAAGGATGCTGAATTCACCACCAGCAACAATGTTTTCGCCGGTGTGGTAAAGAAACTCCGCCGAGAAGGACGTGACAAATCTTCCCACCACCAAGCCATAACCGAGCCAGAAGATGAAGCACTTTCAGGCACGAAGTTCAAACACACCTTGGGGGCTTGTCTGTAAAGTCTGGTTTGACGTGCAGCTTCTTATGGGAGGCAGGGCGAACGAGGGCAACCGCAAATTAATGCCCGACTCCTTCAGCATTCGCCACGACGACAATGGCCTAAAATATGTCACCCTGTCTTTGAATGAATGCACAAAAAATCACAAAGATGCTGCCGAAAAAAACATAGAAAGCCTGCAGGGATTAATATATGAGCAGCCGGGCAACCCACTGTGTCCGGTGGCGGAGCTTCTTCTTCTTCGCACTTGGCGGCCGCGGTTGAAATGATAACAAACAGGAACTACGTCATCAACTAAACTTTTAATTTGTAGTAACGAGTAACGAAGACGGTTAAGAGAAATGTATCAGAGTAAAAGTACACATTTTATTTCGGAAATGTAGTGGAGTAAAAGTAAAAGTTGTCAGAAATATAAATAACGAAGTACAGATATGTGAAAATTCTACTTAAGTACAGCAACAAAGTATTTGTACTTTGTTACATTACAACACTGCGTGTGAGCAGTTTGCAACCCTGAATCAGTCCGCTTTCACAGGCAAGACAACCCTTATGTGTGAGTGAGGGTTGCATGTTTTAAAGTGGCGACGGAAAGTGAGCTTCTTCACATTACTGGCAGTGACGAAAAGCTCCTCCATCCTTTGCTTCTGGGTAGCTCCACTCAGCTTCTGTCAACTCACTTGTTGGCAGAGGTCACTTGCCACCCCCTCCTAGACCGCGCCAGGGCCCCTGCAAAGTCTCATTATCCTTTTATCTCGACATTTATCTGACAAGAGAGTGGGGAGGGAGCAGCTAGGCCATCTTTAAAGATTAATGAAAAAAAGGCCCAGGCAGGGAAAAAAGAAAAGGAATAAAATGTAAAAAAGAGAAGAGGCCTTAAACTAGCAATTCTCTTTAATGTCTGTGATAGGGTTGACAGAATTATTAATCAGGAACTAGAGGAAATTCAGACCTTTGCTCACAGCTGCCTCACTTAGAGTCTTTAGTTGCCACCATTACATAGTAACTGAAGGTCGGGAGGTCTGTCACTAATTGGTTCTACAGGGTTTTGAATAACAATGAGCAGAGCCCAATTATAAAATCACTATGAAACACCACAGAGGAGCAAAAGAAAGAGCGGGGAGGGAAGGCAGGGAAGGAGCAAAAAAAGAGGCAGAGGGAGTGACGAGGGACCTGCTGGACCAGCGATGGGAGAGAGGGAACGAGGGGAAGAAAGAAAGAAGTGAAGCTGTTTCATCACTTTTGCTTCCCTTCCTCAGCGCAGAGCTATTAATAAAATTTATAAATCAGCGGTGGCATAAATTTTAATAGAGGGCTGTGGAAAACAGTCAAGGTCTCTGAAGATAGCTCCAACTCATTTGAAATTCCATTTGCATAAAAGATTCACGTAACACAGGCAGATTTGAAGGGAATCTTTTCTTTTTTATCGTATGTTCATTTATTAGTAATAGAACCCCTTTTATATGGCGGAATCTGACACGAACACTTTGGAATATAAATCAGTGTCTTTTAGAACAAGTGTTTCCTATTTTTCCTTCTTTCGCTTCTTTATGTGTGGTGTGCATGTGTGTTTTGTGTGTGTGTGTGTGTGTGTGTGTGTGTGCATGCGTGCACAGTAAGCATGTGTGTGCATTAGCAATCTGTGTGGGTGAAGGCATCAGGCATGTGTGTAGGTGCGAGCGTGGAGTGTACGGGTGTGTGTGTGTGTGTGTGTGTGTGTGTGTGTGTGTGTGTGCGTGCCCGTGTTTGTGCAGATGCGTTAATGCGTGCGCGCTGTGTTGTGTTTTCTGTGATCAGTACATCAGTAGGCGCTTTGAGCGGCCACCTGGTGGCTCTGTTCCTCTGAGCAACAAAGGAACACGCTCCTAAATTAGCACATTGTTAGGTGGGCGGATAAGCCATGTCAGGTGGAACAACATCCCCTCCCTTTGGCTGGCTTTCACACACACCATTGGGTCTGAGCTGACATGCTACCAGTTCATCAGGCAGGAAGCACCAGCACAGCGTCTTTGGTGTGTGCTGTGTGAGCTTCGTGGGAGCGTGTCATTGTCTCAAAGGATGCTCTGGATTGAGGGACACATTTTGATGTTAAACACGGATGTTTAACATCTTTTGACAGATCAGCAATTTAGAAATTCTTTACACTACACCACAGCTGAAAAAAGCAGGATCCTCTTTGATTATGTGGTTATTTGACTGATCTCAGCGAAACAAAGAGTAATGATGCTCACTTCTGTCTGTCCACTGAGACTCACAGTCCTCGTCGATGCTTATGGTTAGCCTTAATCAACCTGAGGCAGAGGCTGCATGCCGCTTCCTCACCTCAGACTCCTCCACATTACTGTTTTGGCGGTATTGACGCAGGGCATTGAACAATAGGCCTGTGTATACACCCAGAACATTACAGTGTTTGATCTTGGCTGGACCTCCAAGCATTAAGTCAGAGTTAATCAATGGACTGAGACTGTGCAAACTAGTGTAGTGCTCCGCGGGTCTTTTATTTCATTTAATCAGTGAGATCTTTTTTTGTTGTTTTTTTTTGTTTTTTTGTTCATGGCCTACCAGGTCTGGCCTTTGGAAATGTTTGCAGAATCAGCCATTTGCTAAAAATTTCACAAGGTGTGACCTATTTGACCCCCAATTTCACAGCAGAAAATTTTCAAACATGAAGACAAGGAAGCAAGAAAATTATCCGAGATTTTTTTTAATGATGTGCAGTTTTCTCTGGTTTTGCCACAAACACAAACAGAAAATGCTGAAATTGGCCTACCACTGACCACACGTCAGATCATCAAGATTTTTATGCACTTTTGTGTCGCCTACAGCAAAACTTCATACATCACCGGAGACAGAACTAAATAGTCATCTGCTTCTGTATAGAAATGTGTCACACTTTTCCTCGCCGTGACATGGAAATGCTGCACCTGCTGCACCTGTAAGATAAACCGAGTGTGTACAGTTTCCATGAAGAAGTGACTCCTTCCTGTTTGCCATCAACTCCCATTTATTTTGTCTCCTAATTAAGCAATTAATGGCTGCCATTTCGATTGTTGTGTTTGCTGTTTGCCTTAGTGCCGGTATAATACCGCTCTATTTGTCTGTTTGCAGCGGGAAGACATTGTGCTGAATAATGCATGGCACATCACCGCAACAGACAGCATTGGCATTTGAATTATGAACACACTGACTGGGGCGAGACGCTAACTCACTCTGACTAGCCTGAGGTGGAGAGAGAAAGAGGCAGAAAAATAAGTCTCACCCCAAGCCCCTGCTACTTCACCTTTATTGGATGCGATGGATAAGAGGAAGAGTGGACATCTGAGGTACTTTCATGTGTCTTGTTAAAGTCCTTGGGAGCGTGATGGGAGGGAGGGGAGCGGCGCTGCCCCCGGAACGTGCAGCTGTCAGTACGCCTTATTTGACACATAAATACGTCTGATTTGCAAGTGGATTGGACTTTTCTCTCTTGACTTTTTTTTTTTTTGCAGCAAGTGTCTTCGTGCACAAGCATGTGAGTGGAAGTGATAGACAACCAGGAATCTCTCTCTCCCTCTCTCCCTCTCTGTCTTCTTTCTCTCTCCCCTCCTCTCTGTAGTCTCCCCTGTTTCTGCACTGCTTTATGATGATTTATTTATTTTGCGCTCCTTCAATATGGAACCACTTGTGTTAACCCTTTTACACCACTGCCAAGCTGAGCTGGATCTACTGTTGTAATGTGGGTGTTCACGTAAGCCGGTTTTCATACATGGCTGACAATGGATAAGCCTGCATCTCTACAAACTGATGAACATAATTTACATATAATTCATCTCCACATGTGCTCTTATTCCATTAAGGTCCCCATAAATGGCTGGTCATAATTTAAAAAGAAAGCCAAAAACACTTTGATACACATGTAACTCTAAGGTTTTTATATTATACTGCCACTGTTTTCATGACCGGAGCTGAGACATAAAAATGGCCTTCAGTCTAAAACTGAATGCATAATGTATTCATTTTGAAATGTAAAGGATAATTCTGGCCATTGTCAGTGTTGAGCTTTTTTTCCAGTGTGCCCTTTGTCCTTTATGAAATGTCTATAATAACCTGTAGCTAAAGGGATTTTTGTAGATGTCCTATATTTTACTTTAATTTCTAAATTATTTGAAATGGGTCTTGTGGCAGATGAAACACAAGAACTCTCTGAGTGACTCTCCTCATGATTTGGATGCACTTTGTATTGCTTGCATCATATTCCCTATGTTTAGATTTTCATGTAATGTTACACAAATGCAGTCTTGGTCTTATTATGTCACAGGACTATCAAAAAAATGATGTTCCTGTGGCCAAAATACCCTTCAATCTATTAACCATTATTAGAAATCATCCTGAACCTACACATCAATAAAACCTAACAATAGCTGTGTGCAGACTTAATTACTAACAGCCTTTATGCATGCATGTTATGTGTAAAAACGAGCGGAGGCCATTGTTGCATCTGTGTTTTTACATGGTAACTCCTGTGGCACCCTGTGGCAGTTTGTCAAGGTGTCTCCCTCGTACTTGTTCCCAGCTATTCTTTGATAGAGTTTATAGGGATAAGGCGCTGTTTGATCTGCGGTAAACGATGTGTGTGCTCTGTGCTGTAAGGAAGTGTGAGTAAGACATTGGGGCGTGCCTAAGGGGCAAATTGGGGGAAAGCGCAGCACACAGCTTCCTGTCACCTTGAAGAGAGGCAGGATGGGAAATAAAGGATGCAGCTCAAATCTGCAGGGAATAGCACTTTCACAGGAGAGCTTGGGCATCTCTCCCAAGGGAGACGGGGGGGAGACAAGAGAGGATGTGGGTGAGAGGCAGGTGAGTATAGCACTGAGGGAGGAGAGTCGTGAAAGGGGAGTGTTGATAAAGGAATAATGAGAAAGTGTGCCTGGATTGTGTGAGTGAACGGGTGTGTTTGTGTGTGTGTTGTCGGCTGCATGAGTGTGTGTTCATGAGCAAAACTTACACAGAGCTGCCTCTGACATCTTATTAGCACATTAAAGTAAAAAAAGATAACAACACCAAAACAACAACACTGTGTAGCTGCTGCAGCTTTTAAGGGCATTTTGGCCCTACCGCTTTTTCTACAGCACAGCACAAGCCAAGCTATGCAAATCAGACTCAGTATTTGCCTAGCTAGAAAAAGCAACTCTATTATTATTAACAGCAAAAGAAAAAAGTCTGACTGGGGGTTATTTTACCTCACCCAGCAGGAAGTCAGCAAATTAACAAAAAGAAAATTGAATGCAACATTCGCTTGCTCTATTATTTCTGTATTTCCATCTCTTTCCCCACATGAGAATGGTACCTCCTCTAAATTAATTAGCCGAGAATATGTCTTAATGATATTTATACTTTTTGGTGTAATTGTCTAATTGTGCTTTTCTAAAGAATCGTATATGTTTTGGAAGACAAGCCGTTTGCAAGGGAAAATATGGAGAGAATTTCTCAGCTTATTAAGGAATTTTTTTGATGCTCAGCACATCATTAAGTCCGCTCCCATTGCGATTGTGCCTAACCAGCCTCCTCTCTCTCTCTGCTATCTCTCCAGGGAAAGATTCTGCACCAGGCTGGTGGTCAATTAGTCAGTGTGTGTAATTCAAAGGCTGAGAAACGACCGGAGGGAAATGGCGAGTGTGTGTTTTCTGGTGTGTACGTGTATGTCTGATGGTGGTGACGCTAGAATGGGAGAGGAGGGAAACAAATACAAAAACATAAAACACGATAGGGCTTAATGGATGCTTGGCTTCAAGGTAATAAGTCTGGTCTCTTGAATTAATGATGAAAATGAAAATGTCATTATATATCAACATTCCCGTCTTGAGTGCAAGGCGGGCTTCCATGAGAAATGAATGAGGAAATCCATCAACAGGAAGATATGTGGTCTCACATGAGCCAAACATGCTGTATCAAGTGCACGAGATGACTAATGCCATTCAGTGTGTATGTTATAAAGAATAAACAATTACACTGTTAAATCAATAACTAAACGTATAATTGTAGTTCACCTCAGCATGAACATCACCTCCAGTTTGTTTATTATTTATACGATATAAACCGAGTACATCCCTTAGGCAATTCATACCTTCTTTGAAATAAGGTAGGCAGACACTTAAGGTTTAAATGCCAGATAAATGCCTACTTGTGGCTCACCATGATTCCCATTTGCATTACATGAGGGGCCCCTCCTGTGCAGTTAAAGGTGTGTTAAACAAAACTACCCCACACGGACTTGACGATTTTGTCTCACAGCAGCATGAGGGGGCTAGTTACCAAGACGACACATGCCAGCTTCCTTTGGTATATATGCTGTTCGTCAACCTCAAAACACACTCCAGACATGTTGGTGTGTGACCGATGGGACCCTCCTCCTAAGGTGGGGCTGGCATGCGCCCATGACTCATCTCGAGTGGAGGACAAGGCGGTGACGTCAATTTGACTTGATTTCACTGCAACATTATAAAGAAAATGAAAACCCAAACTGCGTTGGTGTGGTATGTCATGTTCCCTGCACTGAAAAATACTAGTTAGCTATACGAGTGGTGGAACTGTGCTGGTGTCTGTCTCTATTTTTTGCGTGGCTGGTCTATTTTTTTTTTCTTTATGTGCGGATACGTGGCCCTCCAACAGGGAAAACATGGCTGGCACGCAGCCAACACGCAACACAGTCGCAGTTGATTTCCACCCCAGCTATGTATTGCGCCGCGTCTATGCCTGGTGTATTTTAAATGTTAGACTCAACTGACAAAAACGTGGAATAAGCGTATAATCTATAAGGCAATTGCCAAACAATAACAGCCATGTAGACGCCAAAATCAAATAACGTGCTTATTCCATTTTTTTTTTTGTCCATTGAACATATTCACTTCAACTGACCCAGTTTTGCATAACATGTTTAAGACCACAGAACCCTCCCAAGTATGCTCCAGCTTTAGAAACACACCTGATGGCAACCAAACTTAGCATGATCTCACTTGGTTCTCACCTGCAAAGTGTTCTCCACTTTGCCAGACTTCCTGTGTCTTCATGTGCTTATGTTGGTTTAGAAAGACACACATTACACATGCATGTAAGAATATGCAAATGTGTGCCCACACACACACACACACACACACACACATACTCACACTGTACAGATCATGAAAAACACATAACACACAGGGACTGATTGATGTAGTATACACCTACTCTCAGAGAAGGCAAACAGATGGAGGGAGGAAGCACACACACACACACACGCACGCACGCTCAAGGCCTGAAAAATAAGCCTGATGGCAATCGCTTCCATCGTTCTGGGCCCAAACAGAGAAGCAGCTGCTTGATGTAGCAGGGAGGAAATGAGAGCTGGATTGGTCAGGCGTGGTTCTGAGCGTTTCTGTCAATGACTTCAAATGTTGCTAGGCTTTTCAATATTGCATCTCTCCCCCATGTGGCTTTAGCGAGGGGCTGAAGGAGCTTGTGTGATCTGATCCTGGGCATTATGCGCTGTGCCCCACAACCCAGCCTGGCTCCATTCTTCAGGAATTTGGGAATATCAGGCAGATCCATGCCATGGAGAAGGCTGGTATTGACAGCTCTTTCAATATTGTGTTCACTCCCTACCAAATGCAATCTTGCACTCTCTCACAATGCTCACCTAGTATATTTATCTCTGTAAAGACGATTAATTTTGCAAAGGCTGTTATTGCTACCTTCGCCCTCGCTCCACTCTTTCATCCCCAAATAATCATACCTCCACCTCCTCCACTGCATTCTCTAAATCACTTTTTTCACGTTCACGTTTTGAGCTCCTCTCCATCTCAATCAAGGATGCAGCACATTTTATGAATTCATCAAGACGATCATGGACAGTCAGGGGAGGCATGTAGGGAGGCAACAAGGCGAGGCGATGGCTGTTGGAACAGACGGAGAAAGAGAACGAGAGAGGGAGGGGAAAGAAAAGCAAGGCGGGGGGGTGTTGCTGTACTGCTGAATTTTAATGAGTACCAGGGGGAATTTCTTCTTCACATTTTTTCTTCACTCTATCCATTTTTTTTTCTTTCTGGGATGCACCCCTATACTACTATGGCTCTAAATCACTGTCACACAAATGAGGTCTTACCCAGCCTGGCTTTGGTCTGGAGGCCTGGAAAAATGTGTCACGGCATGGCACCATCGGCTATGCACCAAGAACACCCCAGCCCAAAAGTCCTAATTGAACTGCCAATTTGTCATGTTTATCTTTAGGGTCTTCCACTACTGTCTTCCAGCCACTGAACCACACATGCACATGCAGCCGCCACAGCCCTTCCCAGAAACCAGCGCGGTGTTTTTTTTTTCTGTGACAGATCTTCTGCTCATTACTGAATTATTCATCCTTTCATTAGTGTCTTCCAGATAGCATCATAGGCACTCTATTTCTTCTTCTTCATGTTTTTCTCTTGCTCGCTTTCTTTCTCGTCTACTTTGTTGCACCCTCCACCCTACTAAGCCCTTATGGCCTGTGGCTTTCTGTCTACGGCTTCTCTCTCTCCTCCTCTCTCTCTCTCTCTCTCTTTCTCTCTCTCTCTCTGTCTGTCTCTCTCTCTTCTCTCTCTATCTCTCTTGGGAAAACTTTATTATGCTTTGCTCTGACAGCAAAGTACACAGATAAAAGATAATTGCCTGGCTTGACTCCTCCATTGATATGAAAATAGGATTTAAATTATTCACAGTGGTTTAAAGGTCAGTTGAAGGTTATTACTGGCAGAGAGAAGTAGAAAGGCACAGGCTAAGTAAAAAACAACCAAAAAAAAAAAGAAGAAGAAGAAGAAGAAAAAAAACACCTTGTGTGTTGCAAGCTGTGGCCGGAAGGTGAGGCGCTTTTCTGAAAGGCTAATTTGCAGCACAGGCAGTGGAGGCATCTTGCGAACAAACCACAAAAGCCTCTCAGGGGGATTTGAACATGGTGGTGGAAGTCAGTTATTAAGCGGTAAATTAAGGGTGGCTTCTCCACAGAAAAACATTGTTAGTTGTAAATAAGGCTGTATCCGATCCTTGCTCGCGCTCTAATCCTTTTCCTTCTTGTGCCGTCTGGCTTTGCATGGCATTTCCCCCTTTATGCAAAGCCATCACTGCATGTTAGGTAATAAACTATGCCTTTCTCAAGAGGATCGGGAAGGCTGAGGCACTGGGTTTAAATCAGGGTCAATTCTACTGGGGCATCGGCTTGTTTTCCACTGTGGACATGATGGGCTCAGAGGGGGGGTGAGGAGAATTACCTGGTCTATTGTTGCTTGTGTCCCCTGAGGACACATTGGCTGATCACAGCAGGGGTCTGTGGGATAGATAGGAAAGGGGAGAGGGGAATGTAGAGTGTTCTGTCTGCTCCCATTGTATTACCACGGCAACGGTCAGTGCTTGTCAGAAAAGTGCGAGGGGCTTCGTTATGCCTGCAGACTGGATTCTTACAGGCTGCAGTGGGTGGTCTGATACAAAACTACCTCATCATCATCATCCAGATGTCAGGCTGCCACACCTCGCTACAGCTATTAGCCTCCCTGCAGATTTTATCTCTACACTCATACATAGATGAGTGAAATATTGTTTTGAGTGGACTAATTTTAAACAACATAATTGTAATTGTTATTTTGCTGCACTGAGGAGGACGTTGGAGATCATGGCATGTCAGTCACTGCACTCATGCCACAAATGCCACCCCAAATAGTGAATGAAAGTTTCAAAACTGAAATAAATAATCTAAATCTATACTGTGTATACTGGCTTTACATAGTTAAACACACACACACACACACACACATACAGGCACACAGACATACAGTACTATTTATTCCTGTATGTCCGTGTCCATTTTGAGATGTCAGGTAAGATGATCTTCAGCATTACAGATGCACTTTTTCCAACTCCCATTGCAACAAAAGTAGAAGTGTCATTATCTATGTACAAACCAGACTCCATCACACTTCCACAGTATAATATAGCAGCATAATATGCAGAATGCTCACTACATATTGGTGGTATGTGTTGCAGGCTATCTTATGTCTTCAGTTACTTTCAGTATCTCCACCTGAGAATGGCATTTTACTTGGCCAGCCATTTTCTTGATGCCTATATAGGAAATCATAACTTTATTTTACGCTGATACAAAAAGCAAGAATGTTTTTAAATGAAGGAAACAAACAATGAAATGAATGGTATATATTATGCCCATGAGTGGTGTTAAGTGGTGCTATACCCAGCTCACTTCAGCTCGTTCATTATATTATCACAGCAAAATGAACAGGTCTATTACAAGTGCTGCAGCTAGACTTCTTGGATACAGAAAAAAAAAAAACCCTGAAATGATGGACTAAATGTATGATGAAGTGTTTAACCTGAATGGCCTCATCACTGACTGATGTTCGAATGATTGAGAAATGGATAAACAGAGTAAACTGTAGAGCTTAGATGAAAAAAGGACAGCTCAGCTGAATACCCAAACCCTGACCTATATGCTTTGAGGGCTAACTGCATAATTCCCTTTTTTGCTTGGTCTGGAATCCATTTAATCAAGGAACTATTTATCAAACCGATGGTAATGTACCCCGCGTAACAGTTTGATCCCATTAAACACCAAGCTGCACTCGTCTGAATGACAGATCTGCACACTTTTCACATCCTTGACGATAGATCACGCACCGTTGTACAAGCAAACTTTTATTCATCACTGAAAGACAAGGATCCTTCAGACTGTAAGAGCCTCTCTTTTTCCTTTTGTTTGCATGCAGAAGATGGTTGGACCACTAATCTTGTCACTACCAAACATGTAAACTGGAAACTCCTGGAAACATCATTTTGAAGGGTCGGCAGCTTCCGCCCTACTTATCTCGCACCATAGATTTCATGCCATTTTTCTCAGTTTCATCCCCAAAAATATGTCATATATATCTAATGTTCAATGATTCTGCTCCCTTACAGTGAAGCAACTTTGTTTTTATTTAAAATTCAAGAGTGAGGGCCACTTTCCCCAGTGTCCCTCTGGCCCTCCCACATACGGAGCCTATTGATAACCTGAAGCCAATCACTTGGCAGCAGCACATCCTTAGAGAGCAGCCAAGCACCATTTTCACTCGTATTCTTTAATTAGCGATACAACCCATGGGCACTAATCTATGAATCCCTCTCTGATATTCCTTAGATGTGCACTGCTTTGATTTCTCTGACCCAACAAGGAGTATTGGGATTGGTGTGCACTGTTGGAATGCTAATGTGTGCCTGGAAAGGGAGACACTGTCAGCCCGTTGGCAGACGAGAGGAGATCAAGCAGGACTTTCTTCTCTCCAAATGCACACCTGTACACATCATCCCTTTCAAATAACTTCAGATGTACTGCTGTCCCCGAAAATTGTTGAATGTAATATTCTCAAATTTGGCAGGCAAAAAGGACGAGTCTCCAAAGAGGTAGCCATGACAGATACAAATTCACGCCCTTGAAAGACTTCCCGAAATATCTCAGAGCGATGACAAAAAGAGAGAAAGAAAATGCCCCAAAAGCCGCCACATGATTCTGAACAAAGCCGCGCATTAATTTCAAGCTGAATGGTAGCCTGTGGTTTGCTATAACACATGCTGACAAAATAAACTGTGAAATTAAATTCGAGGCTAGAACTGAATATCAGTTTTGTTCTTTTGTAGTTTGATTTTTTTTTTATCTTTCAGCATGTGACATTAATTTCTATAACACTATATCACTTTATAACAAGTTAATGGTGTTTGCAGCTATATAGTATGATACAATACTGTAATTATTAATTAAACTGAAGTTGTTGTCACTAATCACTTGCATACCTTTTAAATATTAATCTCCACACTATGTGATCTTATCTTACTACCTAAATATAGTTCGTTTACTGGTACATACTCTCATACAGTTACACACCTGGAAGCTGCCCACAAGAATTGCAGTTAGGGGCCATCAACAGGGCCCAGGTGCTTTGCTCAAGGGTAACTTGGCAGTAGTAGGAGAGTCAGGGTTTGTGTTTCTCCCTTGCTTCTCCATTTCGTCCATTCGGCCATCACTACCTTCATTCCCATAGAGGATTAAAGTATACAGCTGTACCATAGGAAGTCTCTAAAATAAGCGACTGTAGAGCCCTTGAATTAATCGAGCATTAATGTGTGACTGCTGAAGAATGGTGCGGCTGCTTGGGCTTTCCTTTGATGAGGCCAGATTTGTGTATCAGTCACAACCCACAGCTACCTAACACACTTCAAACAGGCTCAGCGCTAAGCCAATTAGCATGGCCTCGCATGGTGTTGATCTGCCAGTGACATGGAGCAGGCTGGGCTTAATTGCCGAGCGCCGCATGCTAATGCTTCAGCTAATGCTAATTCGGTAGCCTCCAGGAAAGCTGAGCCCTTAGGTAAACAAAGCAGCAATACGGCTAATATATTGTTAGTGCCGTCTTCATGCACCGCCAGCACTATAGCTAATCTGCTTACAGTGAGCACCTAGTCATGCGCCTTGAGGCGGTGCACTGCATTTTCTCACAAAATACATCAGGGTTACTGTTACTGTTAGCTATCTACAGTGTGTGGTTAAATGTTAATTACTACTGACACAGTGATAACGGTTCAGGCCAGGAGACGCAGTAATGATGAGGGAAAATGTCTCAGGCTTTTTTAGAAGATTGACCTATATAGGCTAGTCAAACTGGGGGGGTTTCTAATCACTTCTGGGTCAAATTTAAGGTCACGCTGTCAGGGCACATGCTTTTTTTTTTTTTTTTTTTTTTAACACCTTCCCTGAAGAGCTTCGCCTGGTAGAGTCAGTGTTATCTTTCAAATTACTGCTGAAGTCCTCTTCCTGCCAGTGTGATTTCAATATACTGTTCCAGTATATTTGTTTGCAGAGATGGACAGATGATACTTCATAATCCAACATGTTACAAAATGCAAATGCATCCTTGTCAAATGTCAGTTCAATTCAATTCATTTTTATAGTATCCAGTCATTACAAACTTATCTCAAGGCTCTTTACAGAAATCCAGTAGATTTCAGCTCTTCCCATGAGCCAATATTTCCCAGTGGCAAGGAAACAAACCTTTCAATAGGGAAAAAAAACTTTGGGAAAAACCAGACTCTGGGTGGGTGGCCGGCCATCTGCCTCAAACTTATCAAAATAAACTACAAAAATACCGGCCTCAAAATTTATTAAATTAAAATACATGTATTTTATATTTCCAAATACTAAATAAATAAATAATACATTCATACATAATAACAGTAATATTTCCATAAGTGTCAGTGCCAATAGATTAATGAACAAAAGAAGAATACTGTATTGCAATATTTTGAATGTGATTATGAAAAATAAGTGATTGTACTGTCACTTTTTTCCCCTAAACTTTCAGCAAGCCTATAATAACGTACCACTGCAGTTACATTGGGTATGTGACTTGCTGTGCTTGTGGAATATAGTTACAGATAAATTTGAAAATCCTCTGGTTGCAGTCTGATGACGTTTGTTGCTTAAAAGGCCCATAAAACCCTGAAGGAAGAGCAGGAATTCTGGTCAAACGAACGCGAGATACTCACAGGTAAAATTCTGTATTGAAAATCTGCAACCACCAGGCAATATATGGAAAAAGCAGACATTGTTAATAAGGAAAGCAAATACTGAAAAGTTTGAAGAATGAATGCAGCGCATAACTTTAATTCACACCCTTTTCATACAGAGACATAGAAAACAGTTTCATGATATAAGTTTTACTGGTAGCTCAGCTACAGTCTGACTCTACCGAGCTTTTAAATGCCAAGCTTCATTAGATGTGTACACAGAAGATTTTAAAAATAGTTTATTAAAGAACATTTGATAAAAGGAATTCTATGTCAAATCCTTTTTTCCAGAGTTCATGATAAAAGTAGCTGACGAGTGACATATCTCACTTCCGACCGTCTCTGTTGACAGCTGCACATGCTCAATACCGACCAGGCAGGATGTTTCTATCAGCCAGCGACAATCAGTGATCATCAGCTAATTATGATAATGACAGGTACTTTAGAGCTGACACAGCACATTATTTTGTTATGCAGTGCTTAAGGGGATGTCATTCAAATGAAAACACTGACGTCAAAGATGTCAGACGTCATCTGACATCTTTGATCTCAAGTATGGTCTTTGGTGAAGTATGTTTTGAATATTTTAAACTACAAAAGAAGTAACATATTACATATTATTTTTTCAGACTGATCTGATGCAAATTGCAAAATACTCAAAAGTAATTAAAACATGTATTTCCAGTACTTTCACTTAAAGTACCATCCATCCCTGCTTGTTTGGTAGAATACCCACGTCACACTCCCCTGCCCGTAACCCTCCCCCAAAGTCCATTTGCCCTTCCCATTGCAATGGCCAAGCCTTTGTCACAGTCTTCCTGTTATATAACATTTTTCTCTAATGTAGAATTGACACTAACATTTGTCTTGCACTATCTGGGATAGTTGAATTGCCTTCAAAGGAGGAATCCTCTCCACACCAGCACAGAGCCACCAGAAAATGTATATAGTACTGAGGTACTTCAAGTCACATCATTGTTCAGTTAGTCATGCTCTTCATACAGTGACAACCACAGAGACCAAGCCTATGAGGAAATTGTGATCATGGTGATTTCTGATTGAAGAATTGCAGTTCAAATACGCTCTCATAATACATTAATCAAATTCAAAACAGATAATTAGATAAATGAGTGAAATAAATGAATATATAAAAATCAAAAACAAATCTAATATTTCTTAAAACCAAGTTGGTACAGGAAATCATGTATGTTACATAAAAAAGGGTCTTAATACTGACTCAGGTAAACATCTCTTTAACATTAAAGTTAATTAATTTAGCAATAATGCCAGCGTCTTCTAAGTGGCTCAGTCAGGAGAAAAATAGTCTCTCTAGAGTGCATATGAATCGAAACCCTTGGGCACCTGTAATGTTGCAGCCAAGTACAAGAATTTTTTCGTTTTGACGCTTGTTGCTCCGCCTCCATGTGAGAAATTAGTTGCAGTTTCAAGTCATCACGTAAGCCATTGCTTGCATCAGTTGGTGGCAAATCATCTGATCAGTCAGCAAAACAAGCGTGATTGTGTGAAGATACATGGCGGGACTATTCTGAGCTATTTACAGACAATGAAAGGGTAATACCACATCTTAGCCCAGTCATATTTCCATGTCTCTTTCTGAGAATCCAGAAATACACTCAGACAGACTGACACCCAGATAGACTAATGCACGCTATCTTGATCTCCTCAGACAGGTCTGCAGAGAAAAGCAAGTGAGAGAAAGTGTAGTGTGCGTGGCGGTGAGTGTGTGGATGTGTATACTGGGTGCAGTGAGGGCAGCCCAGTCTCAGATCTGAGGAGGCCTGCAGGAATGTTCTCTGCCTTTGAAGAGCCTGCTGTCTGCGCTCAACAAATATCAGGTCCAGAATGAAGGGAATGTGGCTTCACACAGCTCCATCCGGCCCTGTTTTATTAAGGGATCCCGTCCGCCTTTTCATCCTGCTGCCTCTGTTGTTGTGGGGGGATGAAGAGGGCACATACATACTGATGAGGTGAGCTGGACTCTAGGCTGGAGCTCAAAGAGACATTCGCCTTCAATCAAAACACACAAACGGGGCGCAGACTGAGTCCAAGGTGAAGGAGTCACAGGGAAACAGCTGTGTGCGGGTGAAATGTACTCCTATAATGGAAATTTTTCAGAGGAGAAACTGTGCTCGCTCACTGAACTTAAGACACATGTAACTATGTTATCATTAGTGAATGTTCTCAAACACAACATGACCAAAATGACATATGAGCAGGTTATACTCCTAATATAACTAATGGGCACAGGGAAGACACACCTGACCTTCAGCAGTGAGGCAGCTTGCTCAAACCTCCTG
>OMLB01064494.1:47195-96314 GCA_900302555.1 Myripristis jacobus | reverse complement strand
GTCACGACTCCTCCCTTCTGTCTCAAGTTGTGACTTTATTCTCGTAATTATGACTTTATTCTCAAAATCACTGGCCCCAAAACACACAGGTGATATTATGACGATGTGATATTCAGTTAGGATCATTTCACTGCAAAATACTTGAATACTTGAAATCAAATCAAGCCTTAATTAAATTAAATTTTACATGAATCTCTCAGTGATTTCATGCATCAAGGCGCATGGCAAACAGCACGCTCAAATGTCTTGTGCAACGCCCTGTGAGCTGGCCAATGTCGGAACTGGGTGGCATTAAAGGAACGGTGTGTGGGATATTAAATAAATCGAAGACAGAAATGGGATTTAATATTCATAAACATGCTTTTTTAGTATAAAAAACAAATGAAGAGTTGTAGTGATTTCATAAAGGTAGAATAAGTATTTTAATATACATAAGTGTTAAAAAAAACCCTAATTACTACAAAGAGTTCAAATTTACATGAAGGTGCTTCAGCACCAGTTTGTCAGCATTGTATTGATAGTGGGATACGTGAAGGTATCACATCAACACAACAATTACTATCTTATCTTCAGTGAAAGTTATAATCTAACATTTACATCCAAATAATTACGTTAAATGCCAAATAAAATGACCATGTGTCGATTTCAGTGACTTTTGTTCCATGCTGCCTTGTGTGTATTAGTTGCCGCTAATTCCTACACACTGTTCCAGTATATTTTCGGTGGGTGTGGTCGGTAGGGCTGTAGCGATATACTAATCTCACGCTACGATATGATACACGATATTCAGCTCACGATACGATATATATCACGATATTCGGCCAACGATGCGATTCAATACGATTCGGGTAACTTGCTAGAAATGCTCTACATCGCCACTAGCGGCTGGCTGACCTAATCACTCTTCCTGCACCGCGAACGGGGGAAATGGGCGGCGAGCAGAGCGCCAGACGGAACACGGGGGATTTGAATGGGGCTTAATGTATCGATACTCGCGGCTGAAAAATCGATACTTTCTGGGGAAACAAAATATCGATATATATCGCAGAATCGATAAAATTGCTCAGCCTTAGTGGTCGGGGCTGAGGTGAATCAATAATCAATTTTGTCTTCATTCTTCCCTTGTAAACAGATTGCATCCTAATCCTTATGCTTGCTTTTGTCCAGCTATCTACATGTAGTTGCTGATTTCCAAACCATTATTTTGTTTTTAAAGTAGCTATCACACGTTAAAATGTATCAGAGGTGAGTGATACATTTGTTATATTCTGACTTAAGTTTTCAAAAGTCAATTGTTGCATTTTACTTATAATTTCTGATCTTTATTGTGTTAGAGCATGAGTTTTGGCCTGCAGTGTGTTTAGTTAAGCGCTCACTGAGGCCATCAGTAAGGATACAGTTAAGATTTCATTGGTGTTCATGAACCCAACCGCCAAGCCCAACAGTTTTCATGATGCGCCACTGTTTTTGTTCACATGATCGTTTAACCACGGCCATGTGCACTTGAATGCATAAAAAAATGTATTGATATATTTTTTTTCCATCTTGAGAGATTCATGTCAAAGTGACGACAGCGAGCATAACATAAACAGATCTTTTGTCATTTCGGAGGTGTGTCTTTGGGCGCTCAGCCAGCTCAAGTCTAACGTCTAAATTCAGTCACTGCTCCTAATGAAAATGTCACTTGAAGGGAAATGACGTCTGATAGCTGAGAGAGCCAGCTAAACCCGAACCCTGCCGCCAATTACGCCAAAAGATCATAATCTCTGATCATAGTGGAAGTTGTTACCCACATCTGCCTTAACTGAGGGAAAGTGATGCCATAGAAATTGAATGGGTGGAAACGGCGAAGGCCTTTTGTTTCACAGCAACTCAGATGTTTCCGGCTGGTTCCCCTTGCCAAGGCAGCAGCTGCACACGTTCAAGTGATGTCAGCACACTGGCAGAGGAGTTAGTTTGAATGACTTTATTGAAATTTCCATCGTGACAAAACCAGCGCCTGGCTGTTCGGTGGCTCTCTCAGTTTCTCTGTGCAGCAACGAAGGGAGAAGTTAAAGTTAATGCGTGAAGTTAATTAAAATCATCAATCAATTAAATTAATTAAAATCAATCAAATGCTGCTAAAGTTATTTAAAAATGACTGGAAGTTAAATCATAGCCTATCTGAACGTTCAAATCAATCAGTCAATAGCCACAAGGTTATTGTCACTTTTTTTCCATTTTCTTGTGAAAATATGTTTCTGAGAGAGATCAGTTCTCCTGATGTAAAAACAAACCTCCTCTGCTGACGTTATGACATCAGTGTGAATGCTACAGCTGTTGCCTTGGCGACGTGAACCACCTGGAGATATTGCCGTGAACCGAAGGCCCAAGCCAGCTCCACCCATTCAGTTTCTCTGAGTGTTGCTCCGAGTCTTTTGTCCATGAATAAATGGTGTGATTCCCTCAGCGGTCAGCATTTTAAATATGCTGTAGACTATCACAGTTATTGTTTAAGGGCTGTAGAATATCCTGTTATGACGTTGTAAATAAACCAGTGAACGTGGATTGAATGTTAATGGTCATGGTAACGTGTATTAATAGTGTGATATTCAGATTGAATGACTCCGTTTCCTCTCCATCAGTCTGACACTGCCCCCAGTTAGCTGCTTTCTGCAGGCGGAGGGATTTGAATCGTGCCAACCAGTCACCAGAGTCTGAGGCGTCCAGCTGCTGGGACGTCGTCTTCAGGCGTCACAGCAGCTGCTTTAGCCAGTTTACAGCGCCGTTTCCAATCAGCTGTAGCAACTTCAGCCACCCAGGAAAATGTCAGTCGGTGCTGACAGTTTGTGTCAAGTCAGTTTGTTGGTGAACGGGCTCGCAACAACTGAGAAATCACACTTGAACTGGGCAACGTCAGAAAAGTGAGCGTGCGGTTCCCGGCCCTGGAACCAGGCTCGTGTGTTACCTCGTGCTTTTACAGTTTGCAGGCCTCTGCCAGCTTGGCTTCTCTGGCCTTGGCTGCAGCGACACTGCTGCTTTTAGCCACAAACACACGTTTAAATGCCACATATCCTTCAAGGGTCGTTTTTTTGTTCCTCTCATGTGAAATATGGGGCTGGGCTCCGGATTTTTAGTCTACTTAAAATCGCAGACAAAGCCGCTTTACATGATTAGGCACAAAGCCTGATTTACCATTGCCTGGTTGACTGAGTGAGTTGATGTGTATCATCGTGACACCGGTTGAGCCTGACTGCAGTTATCTCATTATGCGAAGCCAGTGAACACAAAGTAAGCCTGGCCAAGCTGAACTTACTTTGTAGCTGTCACAGTGGTGCTGGACCGGGGCTTTAATAAAACCACACATTTGTCATACCCAGTTTCCTCCATCCGCTATAATCGTTGTTTTTTGTCTCATTGACCTTCATATGATCAGAAGTGTCTTTTGGAGTTGATTAGTACATGATTACATGATGTCACTTTACAGTTTGTTTTTATGAAGTATTTCAACAAGTACTGCTGTATTCACTAACGAGGGCATCATTTGTTCTCTTTTCTTCACTACTTCAATTGTTTTGATATCTGTATCTCTGAGATCCGGACCTGTTTTACGTCGTGGTCGAACTCCAGAGAGGAAAAACAGGTTGTGTACTATGGGACATTGCATGTATTTTGTGTATGAAGTTTCTAGTGTCTGTTGTAACCGTGAAAACAAAACAAACAAACAAAAAAAAGATAACCACTCGGTTGTATTACTCTTGATTATTTTGCTAAGTTATTTCTTACCATGGCATTGCTACATGTTGCTGTATTTTTCAGCTTCAAATGGACACTGAATTGTGAATAAAAACTACATGGAGAGCACTGTTGCCTTTATGTGACGCAGCTGGTCTGTCATGCAGCGGCTTCATGCACACCACAATGCTTTCACTCTCCTCGTGGGCGTCTGTCAAGGTCCTCGGCACCCTGATATTTGGCCACTCTGCACCTACATGATGAAGCCATTTACTTTTCTCAAATTGCTTTCTGTCCTTCTATTTCAGTTAACGATGTCCCACATTCCCTAAAGAGCCCTTTGACATCCTGCAGAGTAAGGACATGAACTTGTTATTTTTAAATCAAGTTGGGCACGGGCATATACACATAACTGGGGCCTCTTAAACTAATAATTAATTTAATCACGGTGTACATAATTTGGGCTAGGTGGTTATGACTTTTTATGGTGTTAGAGCTTGTCCACTTTTTCCCTTCATAATTTTGACAAATTACCATTACACACAGCAGGTCCGAGCCAAACTAAGCACACTGAGAAAAAAAAAAAAGGTCTTCTGTGCTGCTCCTGGACCTGTAATTTCATTTGTTAAAGGGATAGTAAACTAAAATAAGTATTTTTCATTAAAATGTTTTTTTATTGTCATTACTGGGTGCAGAAATCATCGTGAAACTGAGAATCTGAAGTCCTTTTTTTGCAGAGAAGAGCTGGTTGTTGTTCCTCCTGAGTCAAATGAGCATCTTGCCTCCACATGTAAGAGTGGAGCGATCCAATCAGAAATCCACTTTTTTTATTATTCCCGCCTCTGTTTAATTGACTCCTCAGCTGCACCTGCTGTAGACACAAATTTGAACTGACCTTTTTCACAGCAGCCAGTTTGACATGACATCGTAGATAGAAGACAGGTGTTACCGATGATATGAATTAAAGTTACGGTCACTTTAAGTGGAGCAGTCTGCGTCAGTCTTCTTTTTCATGTCACTAATATCACAATTACTGCTGAGAAAAAGGTCCATTAGAAGTGGCAGCATGTGACAACGGCACAATGCAAGAGAAAAGGAAACTCTGCTCCTGTACGAGAGACAAGTTTCTCGTATCGAGTCAGATTCTCAGGTATTAAGAGGAATGAAAAAGCTCAACATCAGGACCATTCAGGATATGAATAGATATAGGAGCAGTAGCACGACAGGGTCTTGTGAACAGCTGCAAACTTGTCACGGCTTGGACTGGAATGGACCCAAATGATTATAATAAATATAAAGGATTTGGAAAATAATGTTATTATTGTACACTCAAAATAATATTGGACCCAAATGGATCATTGCATGACCACCTGATTTGAAACCATCAGTGAAGGTGGCTTGTGTTTTGTCAGATAAACAAGCACGACATCAGCCCTGAGCTCTGTCGTCCAGTCCAAGACAATGCAACCTGTTGAGTGAAATGTATCAAAAGTGTTGGAGAGACAAACACGATGCAGTGCGATGCTGTCTCTGATCCCCAGGGTTTATAGCAGTTAGCTAGTGTTTCTTGTATGAGAGGGGTGTCCAACCATGTGCCATGAAGAGCCGAGCCAGAGCTACATGTTGCTCAGTGGAATGTGCGGGAGAGAATAATTCAGGCAGAAGAATCGTGTTTTTTCACTTGTGTTCATGTGTAATTCCACCATAAGTGACAGGTGGCGCAGTGCTAAGAAAGTTAATTCAACAGAATTCCTTTGTATTAAACCTGCAGATTTTTAAATTGCATTATCTACCTACACAGCAGACAGCCTGCAGGGGATTTTTTTATTGGATGGAGGACGGTGGGACACTCTAAACTGTGGCAGGCTGAGCAGGCACAGCCGGTGAGTGAAACATCCAAAATGAGTCTTTATTAACTTAAATGAGGAAATCAGTCTGAATGTTGTATTAATGTGTTTAACTGCTAACTGCATCTCAGCACCCGTCTGTGTCACTGCCTGTGGTGCTGAAGATTGTTTTCTCACAGACTTTTTTTTTTTTTCAAATCCCCAAATATTTTTAAATAAAAAAACAAAAAGTCTAAGTTCAGTCTGTAAAAGTGTCTTCTCTTGATCCAAATCCTGTTTTAGTTGAGTTCAGGTAAATCGGTGAGAAATTCAAATTTCTCTGATTAACATTTTCTCTCATTAACACGTTAAGATGCCAGTTCATGTAACAGTGCACTTTTGGGGGCTCTAACTCATATCAGTGATGACACAGGGCTCATGACTGTGGACGTCTCTGTGGACACTAAACAGGTCATAGGTTTTTCCACTATTACAAGAATGCAGTTTTTGGCATGGAAATTGTCAAATTTAAAAATATTATTTAGTGTCACAAAATAATGACTGTTGGTAGCTTGAATACAAAACAAGTCACCTCTCAAAAACCTATGCTGATTAAGCCCTACTTTAAGTAATTTAACGAAACTTGACATAGCTCATGAAAGCCTTGAGATATTGACGTGAAATCTGAGACACAATTTCAGGAGCGTTCACTAAGCTTATGCATCCAGCTGCTTTCCATTTCACCACAAGGGAGCGCCACACAGATACTGTGTTTATACTGCATTTATACTGCGTTTCTATCTGCCTTATGGATTTGTGCGAAATTCAGTTCAGTTCAATATGCAATATTTAGGTTAATGTCTCAGTCGACACATGTAATTTGGTTATGACTGAGTAAAATGGTTAAGATTTTTTTACAACAAATCTTAAAATTCCAGGGATTTATCACTCCACACGTACCTACCACCTCCATGTTCCAGAGATATGAGATCCCAATGTGCTTATACAAAAGGACCTGTGACCATCAGATGAACCAACAGTTACGAACTCTGCAAGACAAATATGATTTTCAAATATCTGTGGTGACATGGCCTTGAGGATGATTCAGGTTCCATCAATTTAAGTTACATCATTTCACAATTTGTGTAAAGAACATAAAAACAACCAATTACGTTTGCTACTTTCATTTATTTGAAAGACTGCAATAGTTAAGCTGACCGTAGATGGATGCAGTTGAGCCGCTATGATGGTGCAATATTAAGTTTAGTGAAATTAAATGTTGTGCAGTACTCCAATGCAACGACAACTGAACCCCAGTCGTCTAACGTAACAAAAAAAAAAACAAAAAACTTTTGTGTCCCATTTTATGCGTACTCTGGCCCGTGTCAATTCTTCACTGTATGTACAACGTATGTTATTATAATTTCAAACCAAATGTGAAAATGCTGGGCCGAGGTAAATCTGGCACAGTTTAACTCAGTGGTGACAGGTGGGGCATAATGTAGTGCAATTACTTAAATTATACGGAAATGACGATTGTAAAGCATATCGTTGTGGCATTTAACTTAGATTTGAATAAACTTCACTCAATTTGAAAAATCCGTGCACAAAGGCATGTGAAGAATAATTATGGTCAATACAGAACATCAGCAAGCTGTTCTGTGATTAAAGAGGTTCGGTGAACATCGCTGTTCCACGTCCTCTGCTGTCTGTCAATGGTGACTTGTGGCCTGCCACTGCATAGAAAGACACATTCTGAGAAAAAGCGCACAATTGTTAGTGGAAATTCCAGTTTTGTAGAACTGAAAGTGGAGGTACAAGCAGAAAAACTTCCATTTGAGGAAAAACGTAAAATAAAATAGTGGTAAAAACTAACTGAACGGGGTATGATTTGAGATAGATGTTCCTCCGCCTTTGCCAAGAACCATATATTCAAACTTTACCTCTATGTCTAAAATCATCAACTTGCAGAGCCAACTGCACGCCAAGTCACTTACTCAACTGTATTACACACTGAGGCCTTTAGAAAAATAAACCTGATGTTTAACACAGTTGATAATTCATAAAAGCAATTCACTGAGCAAGTTATGTCAGTGATTAAAATTACAGACATCTTAGACGGTTTCAGCATGGTAAGTATGAAAAAAATTAAAAATAAGATTTACAATGCAGTCATCACCTTATTGCAATGTGCCAGACTCATCAAAGGATTCTAGTTTGTAACATCAAATTAAATGAAAAGGCACCTAACCACATCTCTCAAGCTGACATGTTTAAAACAGACATCCCTTAGAAAAGCATATAGCAAATCGGTGGAATTACATGACATTTCCTCTCAGTATATCACATGGTACAAACACAGCGTACCAGACACTTTCCAACACACATCCTCCTTGAGGGTCTGTAAAAACGTAGGGCATGTTGCACCAATGTTAAGAGAGATATTCTCCAATATTACCGAGTCCTGTGTTTTTAAGGCAGCCCTGCTTTTCTTAAAGGGATGGTAAACTAAAATGTGCAAAATGTTTCATAATAAAATGATTAATGGTCTATGCAGAGAGAGGCCTGTTGTTTGTTTTCTCCAAACGGTTTTGCTGGGGAGCAAAAAGTTACTTTCATATGTACGAATGGAGCGATCCAATCAGAACACAGCCTCCCTTTCTATTCTCCCCAGCCCGAATTAATCCCTGTTTACCATCCCTTTAAAGTAGCATGCTAAATATTTTTTGGCAGATATGCTCTATGATCAGCTTACCATTTGGCTGTAAAGCAATGATAGCATATTTTAGCTACAGCACATCGGTCAAGGCTTATTGTGGGGAAAAGTAGAAGTGGCCGATGTCGCTACATAATCACTAGACACCGAGGTGAGACCCCTACCAACATTCTCAGTGCACAATGTTAAGTTGACCAGTGAGCTCATTTGCCAAAAAGTCATTTCCAAAACACTTCTTCCAAGTCTAAGGAAAATCTAATAGAGGAGAATATTTATAGTAGTAATTTATGTTAAATTCTTTAACATTACTTTTGTATTTGCTGTCGACATTATTGTGGGCTTCAAGGGTTGTCTTCTTTCAGCCGTCTTCTCTTGTCCATGATCAGAAGAATGATGAGAGGTTCACGGGTTTTGTGAGCAATCACAAACAAGTGCTTATCTAGCACTGAATGAGTGTAATCAGTGAGGGTTCTGTCCATCTTTGAAAGTTTGTCATTCATTTGTACTCCTTCTGAGAGACATCATGTTTGTTTCTGGAGGAGTGTATACTGAGAAAGAAATAGTAGAAAAATAACCAAACAAAAACACTTTGGTCCATGCATTATCTAACTTGGCTGTGAATTTTCATATATTCCAGAGCACACATGGAAATGGCAGTTCATATCCAAGCAGTCTAGTGTTTGGTGTATATTTTTTTAATTTATCCATTCTCCTTCCACAGAACTAAGTGAATGCTATGGTCGGGCATGCTCGTGGCAAACACAAGTCCAGAGTCATTCCCCCCATCCAGGCCATTGAGCCATGAAGTCACACCAGCCAGGAAACTGGATCCTCGTTTGGACTTTCTGTAGGCTGGCAGAGGCCAGCGGCCTGATATAGCCTCTGTCCTCAGGTCCATCACATAGAGGAAGTGGTTGTCAAATAGGAGGGCGAACACCTCGCCAAAGCTGAGCAAGGAGAGGTTTGCCGGGTCCTGCATTTTTATCACCCTGGGAACATCAAGGCATAAAGAAGTAAGAAATTGGTACTCCTTGGCTCAAGTTTATAACTGCGTTGTGCAAATTAGTAGTCATGTACACACACAGTTTAAGTTTAAAAGCCTCACATTTGGATGTTAATTCTCCAGTAATGTTAAAGTTAGTTAAAGTGAAAGTTCAGATTCTTCACCATATAACTGTGTAGGCTGATAAATGTGAGTGTAATACATCCACAGAGTTTGGTCCATTAATTCCTCCCCCGTTGCAAGAATGAGAGCTTCACCAGGAGTGTACTGCTTCAAAATGAATTAAATAGATATAGACCAGCAAACAACATGATTCTGAGTGGTAACACAAAGCTATGAATTATTTTGAAGGATGCAAAACAACCCATGCATCTTCAGGTTTGACTTTCAATGCTCTTTTCAGCACCCTGGTGTCCAAAGTGGCAGAACTGTTTTGTGTCGTAGCACTACCACTGTATGACCACACAATGTCAAAGAGCGCTGAACATGAAACCAAAACAAACTTGTATTGTTGTGCATCCTTCAAAACAATTCATCAGCTTTGTGTTGCCCCTCAATCATGTTGTTTTCCAGTCTGTGTGTATTTCATTTATATTAGAGCAGAAATTAAAGGACCAAACTTGCTGGATGTATTACACAAACATGTAGAAGCAAATACCACTATACGGGTGAGAATCCAAACTATCACTTGAACATTCAGGCAGCAGAGAAACTAAAGTTTAGACACCACCACTTCATATTGAGAAGAATAGTGGGGAGCCAATCAGAGCCATTGATTTGAGTGACTCAATATTCAGCAGAGATGAAGCCAAACACTCAACGCTGCATGTAACCAAATTCAAATGTCATTCAAATGTCATCGCCTCATAAAGTTACCAGTGTGGCACTTGACAACAGAACTCTGGAGAGGCCATGTTGACTTTTTAAAAAAATTTCATGTGCACAATCATGCCCACAAAATACGAAAATCGAGGTCACAAAGTCCTAATTCATGTCCACGATTTACTTATTTTATAATCTCAATTTGCTATCTCAAGCTCTCAGTTTAATGACACTGTGCCTCGTCTGAAAAAAAACACGCTGACAACGTCAGAGACTGGAGCACTAGTGCTGCATGTGCTTCCATGTTGCCCAAAAATTCATAATAAATTAAATGATTTTATATGAATTTTAATAATAACGGCAATTTATATACAATTAATTTAATGCTTCTGCCTCCAAAAACTTCACCTGCATTTAGTGATGGGATGTTTGTTAGGTGTTGATTTCAATCCTTGCGCATTATAGTATACACACAAGAATGAATTGTTCCAGTTGCATAAAAATGAATATAAAATAGCTGACCTGAGAATCTCAAAACTGGCAAAGTCCCACTGATAAACTCCGAGGTCAGAGCTGCAGACAATGTAGCGTCCATCAAACTGCAGGCGTGGCTGAAGGCTGACGCTGCGATCCTCCGACACTGACAGGGTCTTCAAGCACTTGCAGTTTATCTCTCTCCCTAAAGGCCAAACCTTCAGAGGGGAGGGAAAAAAAGTGTTTGCTCCACCCAATGGACATTTCAACTATTACAGTTTACAGACATGACCATACTGCACAAAGACAACTTACATAGATGAATTGTAAAAAGATGTTTTTTTAAACAATACAGAGAGTTAATAATATAGAGATGTTAACATTACCTTAATTTCATACTTATCAGCACTTAAGAGGATATAATCTCCAGGACTGTGCACCATAGATTCTACTTCACTTTTCTGCAGTATCACCTGACAGAAGATAAACACAAATACAGTTGGTTATGAACAGCGAAAGATTTTTATGGTTGCCTTCAAATGTTTCAGTTTATTAAGACAAAACCAGTTTGGGATCTCTGTTTACACTGTAATGCAACTTATATTTAATGGCATTTTCCTTTTATCACTGTGAATAGAGATTCACTACCTTTTCACTTTGCATTGCAACTATTGAAAATTAGCGAACAGCTAATCTGAAATGCATTCCTTCAGTAGGAAACACATTTAAACCAATCAGTGGCAACTGGAAACTATTCATAGCATGACACAAAGTTGAATTTCTGACACAGTATGCTTTGGAAAAAAAAAAAACTTGAGAGAAACCATTTTCACAGACCCCCAGGTTTGTCCTTTGTTTTGTTTTAAAAAAAAAAATTAATTTAGTGTAAAAAAAATGTTTTTATCGATTTCATTTGATAAAATTAACAAAAAATAAGGCACAGACATTTTGTACATAATAGGCTAAACATGCAAAATCACTGATGTGATCATTTAACTGTTTATCTCACTGATGTGCAGTGTTATCCATATCTGGTAACTTAGAATAATCAAATTACTGTTTATAGATGAGACACAGCTAACACACACCTGTTTCACACACACAATACACATAAAACGCACTTGTAATGTGTCTCCTAATTTATTATATGATCTCATACTCTGTTTTATGTATATTACAAGTTGCTGCACTCCAAGTTTCCCTTCAACAGACAATAAAGGAGTAAAGTGAAGGTATACACACCTTGGTGACCCACTCAGTGTGCCCCGTTAAAGTGTTGAGACAAGCACCAGCCGACAGGGCCCAGACCTTCACTGTGAAGTCTGCAGAGCCACTCACCAGCGTGTCCAGCTCGTCATTGTAGTCAACACTGAAGACTGGCCAAACATAAGAAAACAGTTCCTGAGTTGAGAGGGGTGGCACATCAGGGTGATCACAAATTTCTCCAAGGTAAGCTACCTCTACTTAAGGCCGTTAAAGGCACTGCATTTAGGTCATTCAAGCATTTAGGACTTTACAAGGCTCCACAGACCAGCTGGCACAAGTATAAAAAAATCTATAGTATATGTACTTTATATTTTTTTGGTGTATATACTTTGCTGTTATAGATTTAAATAAAAGTCAATTATTTTTGCCATACATCTATCCACAATAGTAATATTTTCAAATTTATATTAAAAAAAAAAATACCTAAACTAGAATGTGCGATTGCTCATGACCTGGTGGGTGTATTCCCCAGACAAGTTTAGGAGCTAATGTGTTTTGTCAAAAATTTTAACACCTCTAAACACTGCCAAATTACTTTTTGCCAAAAGGTGAGAAGAGGGACATTTTGCCTTAAGAAAAAATAAATAAATAAATTATGAGCTCAACAGCATTCAAAAGCTGTGGAGTTTTCTGTACAGTTTTCAGCACAAAACTGCACTCTATTCAGGCAATACTGGTAGTCATGGCAGTGAAAATCGATAGGTGTTGTGGCCTCTAACCACATCCCATATCCATACCAAATATTGAGAGAAAATCAGTCAATAATTGTAGCCTTGGGAGTGTTCACAAAAAAATCTCTACGGACATGGCGTACGATGTAGCAGATCTATGTGGCGTATCTATCTATCTATAAGACAACAAAAAGTGTAAAATATGACTGGGCCTGAATACAAAGCCACTTGTATCCAGGAGTTTCTGCCACTCAGCATTACAGTTATGTTTGTTTTCTGTAGTCTCTATAAGTCGGCTGTGTCTCTTTCTTCTACCAGCACAGTTTCTGAGCGGAGAGGAAAAGCAACCTTGAAGTGTGTGCGGGCCTGATTTCCTCCCTCTACACACAATATTGTGTAAGACGTCATCTCTGTGCTCACGCACATGTGAGTGTTTCTGTTGCTGTATGGGTACACACTTTGCTCTTGACTGCTACTGACGGCATCCAGCTGTTCATCTTTAAAATGTCGAATTTCAGGCTACTAACATTTTTCAACAATGACAAACCACATAAGATTTATTTGCATTTGTATCTGCCCTTAGCAGCAGTTTTCCACACAATCAGGACAGAGCAAAATCATTATTAAAATCAACAGTCTTGAATGTGCATGAGGTATAATTAAAAAAAAAAAAAAGCTGTCACAGAGGGTTTGAAAAATACACAAAATAAGCACTTATTCCCTGAATGTTTGACTCAAAGTAGCTTCTGGAGTGACATGCACTGATACGAACAGCACAAATATTTCAGTGTGAATAACGGAAATCATATAATTAAAGCCTTGATGTGCCAAGTGATATTATTTGTGCAATTTCTATTAATTTAATTTTATAATGTTCTCCTTCAAAATAACCATGAGACAAAAACGTAAACAAGATCTTTGGTAAACATTTACACCAACCTGCCCCTGTGTGTCCACGGAACTGCTGGATTTTAGCCCCCGTGCTCCACTCCCAGCATGCAATGGTGTTGTCAAAGGACCCAGTGACCAGCTTCTGTTCATCAAATTTCACTGTGGCGCATGTGTGTGTCTGAATGCCATAGATGCACTGCCCAGTGTGGACATCCCATAGTTTGGCAGAAAGGTCGTCGGACCCTGAAAAACAAAAAGGATCTCTGTTATTCTTGTCTCTTTCTCTCTAGTTATGTGTCGAATTCTTTCTTGCTCCATGCAGTGCAGGCATTTTCACAACATATAGTTATTTTACATTTTTGTCTGCATAAAATTGTGCCACTATGATTTTAATTGTTTTGTGTTACTAGTTTTGTGATACTAGTATTTTCAGCCTGGGCCTTTCGCCCACAGGTTTTGCCATCAACTCCTGGTTTATTTATTGCAATCATGGAAGTGGAATGGAGAAGAACTTTCTTTCCCATTCAAATCTGTATTTAATCAGCAAAGTCTCTGCAATCAGCTAATCTACAAAAAAATAAAGTAAATAAATAAAGCCATTCGCTACCTGTGCAGAGAAGGCCATCCTTATAGTAGAGGGCATAGACACGAGCACTGTGGCCGATGAGTGAGGATGTCTCGAAAGCTTCCTGATCCTTCAGCTGCATCATGCGGAGCTTGGCCTTTAAGTAGACCCCCTTCCAGTGCGATGCATCCTGAATCGACTCGTCGATCCGCCAGCCAAGTTCGCGACACACATTCTGCCATACCTCCGTACAGGAGTTTATCACCTAGAGAAATGAAGCATTTATTGGATTTTATTAAAAATACATGACAACAATGTAAAAGTATCTGGAATCAAGGAATACCCCCAAAACCATTCCCCTGTGGAAAAAAAAGACTGTGGACTTAGACCGTACCCACTGCATTTTGACAGCTATCTAGCATACATGAATCAAAACTCATAATGGGTGCTTGAGGTGATATTTATATGTAGATATCATACCCACATTTTGACATTTTGACATGTGTATTCTGGCTTTGGCTTAATTCTATTGGTCACACTTTTTCAGACAGTCCTCTATGGATATTCAAGCAGCGTATCAATTAACTTAAGTCTGTGGATCCATAGGAACTGACGCTCTTTACTTTGAACACCTACATATGTCACTGACACACTATATGAACAAAGTGACATCACAAGTCAAATTCAATCTTAAATACCAATTAGTTAACATGACAGAGGTCATGTTCACATGTTCAAAGTTGGTAGTTGGCAACGAAGTTCTCCGTAATGGTTGCTGAAAACATGTAGTGCCAATAAAACAGGCTATATCCAAAGGGAGTGACACTAATAATGCTGAGTATCTTTAAGTAATGTACACTACTCCCATTTGTCATGGTGGAATAATCAGTGGGTGGTGAGAAAAAATATTAATTTTGTTATGTGTGCCTGGCACCTGGTGGAACAGAAAATGGGGCCTGTGCAGCAACTTGCGCCTCATATGGTACTTCATCTATGTGCGTTTTTTTTTTTTTCCCCCCCTAAGAATAGAGAATAAATGGACTCAAAACATGTTATCTGGACTCAGGCTGACTTGTTGGTCCTTGTTACTTGTGCATTTGCTGTCAACAAACACTGAAAACATTTGGTCAGTCTCAGTTGATTCAATAAACTGAAAGGTTTTCTTGCCTGTACTGATTTTTGAGTTGATAGTGCTCTCAGTAAGGGTTTCTTTCTTAACGGCAGCGATGACATCACCAAAATACAGATATAGACAGCACCCTTTGGTAGTTACACAGGATACTGCTGATATGTCTGCTGCAGTAATTTTTTGTCGTGGAGATTGAATATGACTGGCCTTCCATCAGAACATCAGTGTATCCACGATACTCAATATTCAATCTATGTGATGATCTAAGCCTCAGAGTTGAGTTACCTGTCAGCTATATATACAAACTACATATATAAATTTTATTTTCCTGCTTCCATGCTGCTGCCTTGTTGAATAGGCAGGCAAGTTGTGGGAAATTATATATGTGTGGTTGACAGTGGTGCTCGAGGAATTATATTGTTTATTATATTGTTATATTATTACTATTATTACTCTTTACATCGTTTCACAAAAAATGTGCAGAAAAACTGAATACATGTCCTTGAGCTGTTAACTAGACTTTAAAACATGCACATATAAGTAAACATATCCCTTAATTCTAATCAGATTTCATTTCAGAAACACTACCTGCCTGTTATGTCTTTGGTTAAATATGTTTTTGTTACATAGACTAATATAAATTGACTGACTGATTGAGTTTATACTTTGAAACCTTAATGTGGTTTGTTTACATTTGCTGAAAAAACCTATGGTTCTGGTGAAAAGCATGGAATTCAATCAGTGATCTATTACATGTAAGTAGTATTGAAATAATAGGCCTGGTAAGCATTATACATAGGCCTATTGAATTTTGTAATCCTATGTATGAGCATACATACTATGTGGAATTCATCTGTGGCAGTAGTGTATCTTGAGGTATGTATCTTAAAAAAAAAAAAAAAAAAAGAAGGTGTGCCTTGGAGCCAAAACGTTTGAACCACTGAGATTTCTAACTCCTCTGCTGTAGCTCTACTGCCAGACTCAATATAGCAAACATTTTCTTCTCATGTGCTTCATCTAGGATGTCCTTCCCTGGCGCTGTGAGCTCAGCACACAACCCCCACAACACCTGACAGATTATGCCTAAGAGAAGCAATACAGGGCTCAAAAGCATCACAAATGTGACCAAAACACAATTTCTCCAACCTGGAAATTAACTTTGTCAGCACTGGTACGCTGACAAATAATGATCTTGGTAGAACTTTTTAAAATAACTTCTTTCGAGCAAGCATCGCAATTCTCTATTTACATGTACTGTTCTGTCTTTGTTTACTTCAAAGCTTTTATTTGTAATGGGCTAAAATTAGATCCCCTTCCTGAGGCTACCTCTCATTAGATATTTTTCCCAGTGCCAGACTGAAGGTCAGATTGCTAATAACTGACCACTTTCCAGGTGGCTACTTTTTGAAATGCAATTCTGACTTTTATTATGAGTGATGCTCCTGAATTCAATCCACTCATACATTTTTATTTGGTGTTGGCGCTGTACCAGAGTAGGGAAAAGAGGTTTTTCTAGGCCATCTTGACTGCCAAGCTGTCCCTTTTCTTAAGTGACCTGCCTGGTAAAACGAAGGTTAAAAATGTTTTCTTAAATCCAAGAGTCAAACAGTCTGGTCTGAGCCTCCAGGTATGAAAACAGAAGTGAAAATTATTACTCCATGCTCCAGACTGCATACATTTGTATGTGTGCACTAACTTCACTTTTTCTAGTTACCAGGTGCTGCTCGTTAGCTTTGACCTTTAGAGGATGGAGAGGATAGCAGCTAGGTCAACACCTGAGAAAGGCTATGTATTATTACTATCATCATTATTATTAATGTTATTATTACTAGTACTACAACTACTACATTTGCTCCCAGTAAACGCAAAGATGATGTATTTTGGACATCTTATAGCCTATAGCCAAACTCCACAGAGTTCGAGGTTGCTTCTCAATGTATGTTTATTCTGGTCTACTATCTGTATCTGTTTTTTCTGTTATATTTGTGCTAATTTCTCTCTAATGTTCTGGTGATTTTTCTTCTAATCATGTTTTTACCACGTTTTTGGATGACATAATTAACACAAACAATAATATCTTTTTATATCCAAGGTCAAAATCACTTCAAGAGGGGGTCCAGGGCTAATAGAGAGTCAACTTGAGGGTGCAGAGCATGACAAAGTTTGAAAACCACCTGTTCTAGCACACACTTTGACATGTGAGAGTGATATTCACCTTATTCCACTGCTTACACACCAGGCAGCAGGTGAGCAGGGTCTGGGGATCCAGCCAGCGCAGCAGGTAAAAGGTCAGCTCCAGAGGAAGGAGGCGCAGGAAGTCACGCTTGAGCAATGTCTCCAGTCCATTGGAAAGATGACGGAGCTGGGCAGCACCGCTCAGGGATATGAGCTGGTCCAGGGACTGATTGCGCTGCTGGTCATTCAGCGAAAGGAAAGAGGTGGAGACTGACTCCAGCCACCCCTCAAAGGCTGCCTTCTCCATGGGCACATGAGAGCGATGACCTGCAAAACATTTGATTTACACAAAGGTTAAAATATGCTTCATCAAACTACAGTGACATTTAAAAAAAGCATCTGCTAGCCTGACAAATGAGAGGCTCCTGGCTATTTAATTCTTTCAAGTGCAAGTTGGCTGAAGTTAGAGCTGAAAAATTAATCTAATTAATATCAAAATCACAATATGGCCCCATGCAATACCCAAGTCACAATAGCAATTGATTAGTTCAGTTTAACTACATATCAGTTAATCATATAATATCACAATAATAATAATCACTGTTTTGGTGAACGGCTACAAGAGCATATGGCAACGACACTATGTAATTCCACATACAATGCACCTACAATTAAGATGAAAAGCTCAAAGAACTTGTCAAAGAAAATGTCAGCTGTCAAGTAATCGATAATCAAGTCCTGGCTCTGTAACCACCATGATTTAAAATTTGCCAAATGATTTTGCTTTGTAGGGCTGCAATATGGCAGCAAGTTACGGGTACGCCTGTCAAAATTATTACATAATCGTGTGATTATGATCATTTTGCATAATCATTAGAACCCAAAATCATGTCTCATCTTGTAAAATGTCACAAGAATTTTAAGCCGGTGTTACAAATATCCTGACAAGATAATAAATAAGGTGCTGGGCTGAAGATTTTTTTTTTTTCACCTCTAGCCATATGCTATCATTCAAAATGAGACTTGTGCTTTCTCAGGTAAGTACATGTTAGTGCTAAGCTCTACGCTGAGGCGCACACTGTATGCACACACACAAGCACACACACACAAGCACAGCATACATAAAAAGCTTGGCCATTCACTGCATGTCATCCCCTCTTTCTCCCCTATCTTTCCTGTCTCCCTGTAGTGTGACTGTCAAGTAAAGCAGAAATGCCAAAAAATAACAAAAATAACTAAAAGATAAGCTTGATGAGGAATCACCTCAAACTCAAACATGCTACTGTGGATGTTTACCTATGATTAAGGGAAGTAAAGACAAGTGCCAATAACCACATTTACTACAGTTAGCTGCGAACACACCATCAACCAAGCAGAGAAGATAACAAAACTGAAAATGATAAAGGAATGTTCTATCGCTTTACTTCATTGAGGGCGAGTTATGCAACTTGTTGAGCCTGAATGCAGTGTCCCCAACTATCCACGCATACATATATATATGAAAAAAATCACTGCTAGAGCTGAGAAAGAAACATAAAAATGTGAAATCTGATCGCAAGAGAAAATTGGAGACAGCTGACCTTGTGGAGGCTAGACGTCTTTGCTTAAGCTCATGCAATACACTCATGAAAAACACTGGGGTGTCACTCTGGTATTGTACCATTTGTCGGGAACATAAACAAGATGCCAGGTGCCAAGACAGAACATTGTCTGTGCTCAAGCAGGTGGAGAACACTACCAATATTGTGACAGAATTGTGGGGATGACGATTGGTGTTTTCATGAGATATTTACACACTGTGGATTTCTGATAAATAATCACTAGTAATGTGGATTTAATGACCAAGCATGTAGAGGCAAATAACAGAGCAGCTACAACTCATAAATTCAGAAAATTGGATCCCTTTACTGTAATGCAGCCTTTAAAACTAGTAAAAGACAACATTTAAGCCATATTATGATATTACCATACTCAACATCCCAGACGCTATCTGGTCATATATCACAGTATGTATAAGAAAGATGCATTGCCAAGCCGTCATTTCTGGTAATTATGTTAGGCTAACACTGTAATAATAACATACTTCATGCTATCAGTTTTAAATTAGTTAATCTGCCTTGCCTACCTTAGCCAATTTCATATCCATATTTGGAAGGCAGTACAGGCCTAACCTGTTGTAACTGAATTATTCAATCAGACTAGGCTAGTTATTACATTTATATCTTCAAGCAGGCACCTAAAAGGCAGACTATGCCATTTCAAAAGGGGAGGCATTCAACCTTGTTATGATGTGGTAAATAATGATGAAAGCCACTCAATTCTCAAATGAATAGAACTTAGAAATGAGGCTCTGGAGAACTCATTTACCCATCAGAACCCAAAATATAGGAGAATTCATGCCTTTGTTCATGTTTATGTACACATTTGACATCAAAACATTTGATTCAAGACAGACATTTAAAAGTGTTCCATTAATTCTACGGGTTGTTAGTCCTGGCGTGAACCTGAGGGGTTTTATCCTTCCCCAGCCTTCAAATTTGAACCTGCATAGTCCGCCTTTAAGGCAAAAAATGGTAAACAAACACCAGAGTGGCTGCCTTCGCATCTCAGCAAGAGTATACAGTAGCTGCTTAGAGACATCTCTTATTCTTGCATGGCAGGTTTCTCAAAGCCAGAATGAGACAGGCAATCAAAGACAAACTCACTGTGCTGTACCAAAATCTCACTGAAACTACCAGTATTCTAGGTGAAGCCACTAATATTGACAGAGCTGAAAGTGACAGCGACAGATGCACCGTGCCTGCAGACACAACACTGTGCCGATTCTTGGGTGATGATTATGGAGAGCCTACCACATATGAGTGAAGACTTTTCTTTTGAGAAGCCATGCATTTCACCGAGAGAGGATCCACTCTCATGGTAAAGACCATGTAAACACTGCAACGCGCTCAGCCACTTAACAAACTGCTACCTCTGTGTCTGCAGTGTGTTTTCTCCAAAGTGAACCTTGTTCTCAAGCCTATGAAAGGGTTGTTGTTGTTTTTTTAAAATTAATGTTAATGTTGGCTGTAGCTGTAATTTTGCAAATTACACAGCAACACCAGGTATGTTCAACTGTGGACTTTTCCTTTAAGGTGATGGTGTTAATTTTATTTTTTTGCTTATGCAGACTACTGTTTCTTTGATTCAGTCATTTAACCCTCCTGCTTCCTTCAAATTTACTAACATTTTTTACCAACTGGTATCAATTTGACAGAAGTAATTTGAACCTCCTATGTGTTAGGTCATTTGTGTGTCTTGCTGACTATATAGCTTTTTACATCAAACATAATCTACCCCATTCACCCCACTGATTTCATGTTTACCCAGTTGTTGTCTCAATTAGGAAAAGTCATTAAATATTAAGCAAAAAAAAAAAAAAAGTTAATCATGTATTTAGAGGTGTAAAACATTGAATGGGGTCAGGCCAACCCAAGATAACAAGAGGGTTAGGAGTACTTGACTTCTACAGTACTTAAAATTCCCCATCTCTATTTGTAATAACATTATGTTATCAGTCAAGTACTGTATTTATGAGAGGTTACAGAGTTTTGGTGGCAACTGGCACTAGACAAGGAGGCATCGCCAAAGCTTTCTGCGGATGAGTTGATCCCAGACATGGCTGTTGTGAGCCTCTGCCCCTCAAAGCCATGTGCGGCTTAGAAAAGCAAAACCCTCCGCAAAACATGTCAGTAACGTCAGGAGTCATTCTGCCTTCGACCTAACGTCAGTCAGCAACCTTACCTCAGCTAGCTTGCTATACATGATACAAGATCCCAGACAAGCACTAGTAACTGGACAATTTCACCTGTCAATAACGCATGTGTTATAAACATTGCCAGACATGGAAAAACATAAATAAAATCTTCACAGTTAAAGCTCTAACTGCCCGTTAGGTAACGTTCAGGAGTGTGACAGTAGCATAACGTTACTTGAAGAAACCCTATGACAAACCTAGAGATAAAATGTGTGTTAGCAGGCTAGGAGAGCTGGATAATGCAGGTGATAAATTACACGTCGTTGTCGTCGTCGTCGTAGCAAATACTAGTTCCAGTTTAATTCATGTAACTGGCTCCCTCAAAGCCTGGGGAGGCGTTCAGGATACTCGCTCGTTAGCAACTTGAGTAAGTTAGCCTGCTAACTAACTAATACAATCAATTAGCAAGTTAGCAACCAATAGCCAAGTTAACACATCACTGCATAGCATTTTGAGCTCAATGGAGGTTACAGTTAGAACAAGTGAGAAACAAAATGTGCACCAACCAGTTAGCTGTTGTGGAGAGTTTCTGTACCACCACTTTGATGGCTTAGTTCACATTGCTAGCTATCGTGAGCTGTTAACTAGCTAACCTGTCAGCAAGTTGAAAGGAAGGTCCAACTAACTACGTATCTAAACCCTGTGGGGGCCTAACGCCTTTTCTCCAGGTACATACGTAGCTACCAGAACAGCTCTCTATACATTCCCCCACCATGGATTTTTTTGGGTAATAGGTTAGCAGGGTAACAAGCCCTGACAGTGTGAAAGCCAAAAGATAATGGAAATGCTATTCCTCTCTGCCCACAGGCCGTGTGAGCCCTCGGCGCTGTCTTACAGGCGAGGGGCGGCGCCATGACCAACTTGTTACGTCCTCCTCCCACACTGCACTGTGCGGCGCTTGTACATGTGCATCGACTGGGGATGGAAAAAAAACAAAGTGATATGTTGTATCATAAGCTCTATATTTATACCAAATTCCATGCATATGGTGTATATTCCCGGGGAGCGCTGCATCAAGCAACCTGTCTGCAGAGGACCCTTTAGCTCAGTTTTTATCTATGGACTAAACCCCGTTACCTCCACATTTACTGACCTTTTTTTTTTAATCAGTTGGGTTCAATTTGACCCCAGCAATTTAAACCCCTAGAAAATTATTCTTACCCAAGTTTATGTGTTTGGTAGTTTTGTTTACCAAAGACTCACAGGACCTAGAAAACATAACATTATGTTCAAATTATGTTCGACCAGTTGTCACCATTAAATTAGGAAAAGTCATTAAATATGAGGGGGAAAAAATCAAATCATGTATTTACGTTAATACACTGAATGGGGTCAACTGAACACAACGATAATAGGAGGGATAAGAGTTACAATAAATTAACTTAAATTACATTAACTTTACTGAAAGATAGACCTGAGTGTGAGTTTATTTGTTTTTGCTCAGTTTTGCTTAATTGTTTGGCACAGCTGGATAAGGCATGTATAGCCATCCATATAGACATATAGGGCTAATGTCACAGGATGAACACACATGCACACCCAACAGTGCACACATAATTTCCTTTGAATTTTCAAATATGTATAATATATATACATGTAAGGACACATGAGCTCTTGCAGACAGGGTTAGGGTTAGGTCAGAGTCAGATGCTCATGCGCCCAGGATGAGTCAGCACATTTATTGTCAGAAAATGGGGATCTTGATGCAGGAGCCAAGTATTCAGCAGCAGCAGAGGAATACAAGGAATTATTCTATCCTGCTATCTGGATGAAAGTGTGAACCAAAGCAAAGCCTTTTTTTTCTCGCTCTCTGACTTGAGTCCCTCATGGTCATCGTGGAAACACGTGACGGAAGTGTGGAAGGGCTCGGCTGCAAAACAAAGTGGTGTGGTGATTTTGGAACTGGGCAAAAGTTGGCCATGGCTCGACCTCCCTCCTGTGAGACAGCGCCGAGGGCTCCAGCAGCACGAGGGCGATCCCTCCCCAGGTAAACGAGCTTCCGTTGTGGCGTACAATACAGGACGGCGTGAAATGTGTTTGGTTTGGCTCGGTTCCGCCAGTATTACTGACCCATCTCTGTCTGAACAGCGTGGCTTGATAATAGCTTGCGCTGCCGGCTGTGCAGCTACAGCCGAGGCGGATACAGGCTGCAGATATCGGCTCTCGATCTTAACTGTAGGCGAACAAATTCAATGGAGAACCTTTGATGACCTGACTTGTGTCGGTCCGTCAGCTTTCACGGTGGGACAGAGGGACAGCCAATGGGATTTAACCAAAGATGTTAAGGTAAAAAGATGACAATCCCCTTCCATCAGGCTCTCCACTTTATTTACAGTGGCGTGCTGCATGATGATGAGGGGATGAAGGTGCGCTCATTGACCATCAGAGAGCGCCATCAGGTCAAGTATGACTTCTGGTGGTAGTCTTTTTCGACACACTGCGGCCACCGTACAGCCATATGGCTCCAACAAACCCTCAATGTAGTTACAGTTGACTTTTAACGAAGTATCAACTTTGTGTCACCTCCTTAAATTATCCAATAAAGCTGACTAATTGCAGTATGGCCAAGTGCAATATCCAAATTGCAGGAGATGCAATTTTTGATAAGGGTTAAATGTGACACAAAATGTTTAAAATGATAATAATAATAATAATGTACAAATTGTATTTTCCAGATGTAAGAAAATATGTTTGCTGGGTACAGAGCCCAGCAAAAATCACATGCCATCATCATTTTAATAGCTATTTCAGTCAATTTGAAAATTATAGTGCAAAAATTAAATCAAAGTCAGAAATTCTGTAAAATTCTTAATGGCATGTTAGGGTCATATTGGGGGAAAAATACAGAGAATAAAAGTTGGATATTTTCTGAGTTTGGTACATTTCCAAGGAAAAAACAAATAATTTTATGAGACAAAAACCTGAAAATTCTGAGATTATAAAGTCACAAATGTGCGACTGGTTGCTGGCTGGTGATGAAAGCTTTTAAAGACAGAAAGTGTTAAAACTGGCCTGGACTGTGGTTAAGAAGATACACAAAAGCTTAGATCCCATGATCCCAAATTTTAAAACCATGAGCAGCCAATGCCCCGTCTAAAACACTGAAAAGGACCACATTTGCCTGGAAAAGTTACATACAACACAGTATTCACTACAGATTTAGATGTCATGCCAATGTCATTTAATGGCATTTACTCATGTATGTAAGACAATGTTTTACAAGCACATATACAGCAATACGTCCAATTTTAAACCTAGGGGGTGGTACGGCAGAAAACAGTCCATTTTGGAAACCAGGGGCCTGGAGAGAGCGTTGAAAGTGAAACCACCACATGTGTATGTTGTTGTGCATCCTTCAAAACAATTTTCCAGCTATATGTCACCTCTCAAAATCATGTTGTTTTCCAGCCTGTTTCTACCTCATTAATTTTAATTTTTTGGCATAACTGTCATAGCTCCGTCTCTGACCCTCTGTCTCTGTCTGTGACTTGACAGGACGTCCCGGTGGCTCACCCGGTGGAGCGTGTGCCACTTGTCGGGGGCTAGGTCCTCATCGCAGAGTCCTGGTTTTGGATCCGAGCCTGGGCCCTTTGCTCCTCGTCGTCCCCTCTCCCTCCCCTGCCTTTCCTGCCTCTCTACTGTGGCTATCAGGTGAAGCAGAAAAGCCAAAAAGTAATCTTAAAAAAAAAATCTGTCACTTGACACACCTTTACCTTTGACATCGCCCAAACTAGAGATCCTTGCTGTTTCCTTGCAGCAAGTAAGCCTAAATATTGAAAACCTGAATGACCAATTTTGTGTCATTGCACAACTTCAGGAGAGGGTAAATA
The DNA here is from genome assembly GCA_900302555.1 of Myripristis jacobus. Taxonomy (NCBI): domain Eukaryota; kingdom Metazoa; phylum Chordata; class Actinopteri; order Holocentriformes; family Holocentridae; genus Myripristis; species Myripristis jacobus. Next base: position 71,436 of record OMLB01064494.1, on the reverse strand, counting down.
CCCAGGAGGATTGAAAAGCTGTCCTCCTTTGCTCCCTCCCTGCCCGGCTGAGCTCTTTCTCTGTCTCGCTCTTATCTCTGGATTAACAGCCAAGTGATCTACTAACCTTTTCTCACTCTGTTCACACACCTACAACGAGAGGCCATGGGAGAAAACAAGGTGCAGGCGTGTGCTCTTTGACATAACACTACATCTCACATGCAAATTCTTGTCTGTTTATTTCTCACTGTCACTGTCAGCTGTCATGTGGTCATGATAAGCCTTTTATTTACAGGAAATAACACCGCATGTCCTTGTTTTGTCCTGATACATAATGCTCGTCAATGCGGCTGATTTAAGAGGAGACAATGCAGATTCAGTCAGAAAAAAAATAGTTGTAACTTCAATTTAAAACAATAAATGAATATAGATTTACCTAACTAGATTTAACATTTCTGGAAAAATTATTCATGCTCCTCGTGTATGTAATGCCAACATGAGAGTGCCAATATGTTAGCTGGCTAAGTCAAAAGCACAAATTCAGCATTCAGCAAACCATGCAATAACATAATACTAAAATTACAGTAGCATAATTTCTTGTGGTACCAGAAGCCCCTGTTTCTAGGGGGCAGTCCCCTGATTTGATGCTTTGAGACTGTAAAATGTGATTTTTGCCTCTAAATATACCATAAAATAAATAAATAAATAAATACAGGGATCTGTCTTTTTTTCTACATTCAAAAGTTATCAGCTGGGGAAACCAAAAAGACCAACTCATTAGAAGATATTTTATTTCCAAATTTGGAACTGAGTGATCTTTTAAGGGGGAAGTAGCCAATCATTGAGAAAACTTGAGGAAAAAAAAAAATCGAGGGGCATTGAAATTTTATTTTTAGAGAGGGATTTTTTGTTGCTCACTTGAGTGATGTACCAGTCAGAGAAGCTTTGTTATCTTTCACTGATTAAAGCAGAACTGCTCAAGGACAGAGCAGCAACAACTGCACTCCAGTATCATCTGTCCTGTGAGTTTCAGCGTGCATCATCATGCGTCTCAGCACAGTTTATATTATTAAATGCACAGAGTCAGGCTTAGCAAAGGACATCCTGTGAAATCTCCCCAAAACACAACGTGATGTCTAACAGAGCTCTGACTCAACAGTGGATGGTGTTTTATTTTCCGCGGGAGCTGTGTTATCATTTAACACAAATTTTGTACAACTGGAAGGAGCAGCCGGGGGTACATGTGACCGATATCTGTGAGCAAACTGAGAAGCAGGGCTTGGGGCAACATTTCACCAGACAGCAGTGTCCAAAACACCAGGCAGGTCAGACTCAGCACCTATAGGCCGCCCACCTTCCTCAACAAAGAGCCCCCCACAACCAGCAACTATTTTAAAACCTCAATTAAAAATGACCACACACAAAAACTGAAAAAAAAAAATTGAAAAAAAAAAAAAAAAATTCAGTAAGAAATTACCAGAAAATTAGTCCAAAAAATTACCAGAAAATGTACCTAAAACTATATTGGTAAACTATATTTTTAATTTTCATAACTGTATAGTTAAAATTGCATTGCATAAAATTACTACACAATTACCCAAAACTTTGGAAAAACAAGAAACTCCTTAAAAAAAAAAAAAACCTCCCTCAAGAAATTAAAAATAAAAAGAGGGTGAAATAAAGTCTTTAAAAATCTAAGCCCCGCTGCCCACAGGATCCTGGGTTTCTGTTGTACATATTGAAGGGAAGACACATTAAAACAGCTCCTGGCAGAATGCAACAAATTCTTCTGGCTTTGTGTCACACAGGTTGGGCACCTTTTGGACCTTCTTTGATCTACTCCTAGTAAAACACAAGGGCCCCCAAATTGATTTGATTTGATTTATTTATTTTATTGTGGGGCCCTCAAATGTCTGGGGACGGCACTGACCTCAAGTACTCGTCATGCATGTGGGAAAAGGCCATGTGGGCCAGAGGCTTATCCCTATGGATGCCACCTGGCTCTTTGTACAGATTGTCTTTTGCCTTGTGCTCTGTCACACGCACACACACTGATACACACACACACACACACACACACACAATAGGAGCACATGCTATACCTAATATGCTCATTTTTATTATTATTCCTTTATACATGCTCGCCCTGTGGTTACTGTGCGTGAGATAAAGTTTATTGGTGCAGATCTGTCCCCTAGGCAACGGGGTGTCAGGCACAGCTGGTGTTATGGGGGGTGCAAGGGGGACAGAGGGAGCAGGAGGGGAGACAAATCTCTCCCAGGCTAAGTGATGGGCGTCCGAATGTTAAGCCCCACGCTACAAAGGAGCCACCAAAGCTGCTGAGGACACTAATGAGCCAGTGGCTAAAACCTGGCCTGGATTCACTGGACCGCTGACAGCTCCACAGGCTGGTTGGGTCACCGTACGGAGGCCAGCGGCTTTGGGTGATTTCACCTGAAGAGGACAAAAGGCAGTTTTGTGCAGAAACCTGGTCCAGGTGTACAGTGGTTCTTCCAGCTTTTTCATGTTGTGGACCTCCAAGTTGACTCTCATTAAGCCACGGGCCTGATGGGGTTTTGCCCTCAGGACTCTGATATGAAAACATTTTGGTTTGTGTTGATTTTGGAATTGTCTGTGTCAGTGGTTTTCAAAGTGGGGTGTGAGTACCCTCAGGGGTCCTTTGAGGCACTACCAGGGGGTCCTCAGCAAAATGAGGAATAGTTTAATGTCACTGTAATTTTATTCACTAGAAATTGTTAGAATTCAGAAAAAAAAACACAAATTGGGATGCATAGCTATAGCTGATTGAAAGTCAGCATGAACAAGTTTGAAAACCCCTAGTCTTGGTGTCATGCTTTTCAAAGGAAATAGTAACTGAATGGTTCATTTCATTTAATAGTACGTCTATTTTTCTTTAAAACCACTTTATCTAGATCAGGCACGCATGAGTTTGTGCTGGCCTATAGCTACCCATATATCACAAGATATTTCGGCTGATGCTCAGTATTAAATGACATTTAAATACAAGAAATCAGACCCAGCATCTCTGATCTGACATTTAAATATTTAATTTTAATCATTATAAATATAGTTTTCTTGAAATAAAAAAAAATGATACTTTTTATTTGTTTTTTGCACTGCATTGTTTGCTAATTTTCATGTCATTTTTTTAACTCTCTTTTTAAAACTACTGCTTTGGTCATTAGAATTTGCTCAGGTTTCAAAATGTTAAATTGTTTATATATGATACTTAAACACTGAGAATAATGGTGAGATTAAACCAGAAGGAAGAACATGTTAAAATGATCCCTCGTATATTTTCTACATTCCATGAATAAAGTTGATTGATCCACTTCATGTTTTCCGGTCCTCTCTCTGCGCTCATGGATGATTACACTCTCCCACTCCAGTCCAGGGACGTCTGTTTTAGGCGAGTGCTGCGCTCATTAGTAGCCAAGCATGGACTGTCTCTAACATGCCAGCACCAAAACACAAGGGGAAAGCAACACAGGGAACTTCTTGATAAGGCGTCAGGATGCCAAGAACATAGAAGAGGTCACTTCTTTTTCCAGCGAATTTCCTTGTGGTCTTTCAAAGACCCTGGTCACTTGGTTTACCATGGAGTTTGGGAGAGTTCATTTGAATCTCAAGACTGTGCTGCTGACAATGATGATGTTCAAATGGGGTGAGTAAGACTTTTTGCATACTCCCCAATGTTGAGCAGCATTTGAAAAAAAAATCAGGGTTTCTTCTCCATGTGCGTATGTTTTAAGTGATGGAATGTTTAAGGAGGCAACAGGTTGCAAGTCCCAAGGGAGCCGGAAGTGTGGCTGTTGTTTGTAGATAGCTTTTAATCCCTTTTCTGTGAAAGCAGAGGGTTGCAAGGAAAGACGTAAACCTCCCCTGACTCTGAGCTTAATGAAATCACAAGGTAACAGAGAACCCAGCTGCAAATTTAAACAACCTCACATGAATTTATGAGCGTCCACTGACCAAAGTTCTCACCCCGAACAAGTGCTCACAACTATTTCCCCTCCTGTCAGTGCTCTCAGAGATGCTGCTTCATGAATGGTGCAGGGGCGGTTTTGGGGAGAGAAAGAGGGCAAAAAGTGGAGAGTTGGGAGGGGCGGGAGGCGGTTGTCCTTTGTTTCTCATAACCATGACAACAGGATGAACTAGTTTACAGTCAATTGTAAAAGCACTTTGGAAAACATTAGCATTGAGAAGATAATTACTCCAATTACTGCAAACCTCTTTGGACAAACACCTTCAGTGTGCATGCACAATCAGTGGTAGTGTTTGTGTTAAATTTGTGTCAGTTATTATAAATTTTGTGGCTTGGAAAACAAAAATACTCAGAATTATCACAAGATATTTGAGTTTTATGAAAGTGGCAAATACAATTAAAATCATACATTTAACAAAGAAATCCTTTTCAGTAGCTAATATGAGTTGTGTTTACTACTTTAAAAGGACCATTCCAGAGAGTTTTCATGTTTAGCTTCATATCCACAAAATAATGATTCAAATGATTAAAATGTGACCAAAACTAACATGCATTTTCGTCAGAAGACTAAACTGGAGCCAGAGCCAGCCTTGAGTATAGGCCGTACGGGCAGCCGTCTATGGCACCATGGCAGAAAAAAATTAAATTAAATATATATTTTTTTAAAGTGACCATCAGTGACAGGTAAGAGATAAATTTTAACAAATGTAATTAACAGGTTGGCTGCTCTCAGTGAGCAGCAAAGCACAACCTGCTCTTTCCTGCAGTGTGAGAAAGCTGCCAGAAAGCACGGCAGATCAATTTTGCAGGTGAAACAACATTAAGCCCACCCCAACCCACAGCACCTTCTTCACAAGCAGAAGATACACACACACACACACACACACACACACACACACACACACACCTCACCTGTTCATGCTGCACAGCCTGCAACAAGCTAGTCAAAATTATATTCCCATGAGGTCACATGCATTTCATTCAATGGCTGTGGCTGGCATTTAATTATAGTCACCTGTTAATTGATTATAATCACACAATTTTGATATTTGCATGATAATCAAATGATCAATATTTGACGTAAACCAGTCTTGAAGTTGTCATATTTGTAGTTCAGAATTATTCTATGTATTTTGTGTATGATGGAACAGGAACTGATAAAGCTAATTAGCTGTGTTGTAATATAGTAAATGGTTACTGTGCTGCATGATGAAGTGGTGTGGGGTGAGCTGAGAAATGGAGGATTCTCAAACGGTAAATGTTTTGCTTTGCTCTGAAAGTTTTGTGTCGTGGAGGTGTTTGGTTTTTGTTAGACAGATCTTTTTCCATCTGTTTTCCTGAATATGTCAAAGTCATGAGAGGCATGAAACACCAGGGTATGCATGGAGATAATCTGTCTTAGCGCACGTGGCCTCATCACTGATCTAAAGAGTAGCAGGTGGCGTATTCAGATCATAACAAGAGCTACAATTTGACAATTAAATTATATATTATTGGACTCTTTAAAAAAAAAAGAGAGCGAGAGAGAGATTCATCCCTTTCCGGACAGTTTGACTTCTGTACTTGAATTAATTTACTGCTAAGTCGAATTGAGTTTTTGTCTCCTGTGGTCTCAACCGTGGCTGGCTTGTTTAAGCATGCATGCAGGATTTAGGCTGGATCACTGCCTCCTAGTCTGACCTACTGACTGTCAATTTGACAGAAAAATGATTTAAAGGCCCATGCCAGTGATTTTGAATGTTTGACTGTATGTTTGAACAAGATATGATCAAAATTCCATCCTAACCCTAACCACAGTTGCAGCCTAGAGTCGGGCTCTGAACTCTTGCGAGTGCAGTTAGGGTTAAGATTTGTGAGAGCTTCGCAAATCTAGAGTCAGCATTTAGACAGGACCCTGGAGAATGCCCACTCAGTCCTGCAGGAGTGTATCACAGCCCCTAAAACTCCACTTTGTTACAGCTGACTTTCAGGAATCTTGGTGGATGATATCAATAAAATTCAAGAATAAAACTAAATAATAAAGTTCCTGCATTTACCAACCCTTTAAACTCTGAATTCCTCTATATGAAGGCTAACCCAAATTAATAATATTAATAAAGGTCAGCTCATTGTTCAAAGACTGACAGGTGACAAATATGACTTTTACTGAAATAAAAATACTTTGATAACATTATGAAAACAGAGGTACTGTAATAGATTGAACATGCATAATGTACTTTAATACTTCAAGACCACCGGTGATAAAATGCGGAGCTTTTGTACTACAGTAACATTATAAAAACTATACATGAAAAAGCCTCTGATGCTCCCTCTCAAATTTATCATTTCATGAATGTGGCTTGTTTTGTTTGAAGCGGTAGTTGCATGAAAAGCTAAACCAGAAGAAGATTGAAATGAGTGAAAAAGTTCATGTCTAATTAGGAAAAGCCCTCAAGCCTTTACATTGTATTGCTCAGCAGATGATATTGAATGTGTACATCAGAGCTGAGAGCCAAGTCATCACAAAGATTGGCGTCCGTCCCAACACGGCAGGTCAGAGACAAAAGACAGACAGATTAATACAGATTAAGCAGGTGGATAGGGGATGATATCACTGAATCACTGAGAGGGGGAATTTGGCTGACAGAGAGCGAATGCATAGTGTGTGTGTGTGTGTGTGTGTGTGTGTGCGTGCATGCAGTGCAATAGTAATAGGGATTATGTCTCTTTGACGGGAAGTGCCTCTTACGGCTCCATTCCTTTTTGAGAGCCATTCAAATGGGTCTTTGTTCATTATTTTATTTTATTTCATCTCTTTAGGGCAAGGTGACCTACTTTATCTACAAAATGCAACAGAAATTAAGCATCTTAATGTGCTTTTCCATGGCGATTGTTCCTCATTTTAGCTATTTATTTAATTTTGTATAATTTAATTAGGGTATTATTCTCTTATTCTTTTATCTGTGTATTTGAAGTTTGTTCCTATGTTGTTCAAGAGCTTTATTCCATGCAGGCATAGAAGGTCATTGCTTCGCTCCTGAAATACGATCACTTCAGTTATATGAGTTAAGTTTTATTGTCACGTACACTCAGTGGCCACTTTATCAGGTCCACCTGCACAATTTAATACAATCCAATACAACCGTTCTGCCATAAAGTTTACTTTTCTACTGCCTATAATGCTCAGGTTTTCTTTTTGTCACAGTAATAGAGGTGTTCAATTCTGTGTTTGGCATTGAGCTCATAGTTAGTGCTGCTGTTGTACTGGACTGCATTTTATTGAGAGCTGTTTGCAATATTCTGTCCCCCTCATTGTAAATAAACAGGGAGGACAAACAAATTCGAAACATCTCTCAATATAATGTAGTCCAGTACAAGAGCTCTGAAAACTACAAGCTCAATAATAAACATAGAATTAAATGTACACATTCTCCACAATGTCAACAAAAACTGATTATAAACTTTGTTAAAAGGTAGAATTTATGGCAGAGCTGTTGCACTGAACTGCATTAGATTGTACAGGTGGACCTGATAAAGTGGACACTGAGTGTTTAACCATATTTTAAATTAGAAATCATTCTTGTGCACACCAAATGTGTTATTTTAATATAGTGTACTTTAAATAATCAGTTTAAATTACTGAAAAATTGCATTGAACTGAAGTGATTTTTATCCACTCATAGAGGAGGTGTAGGTTCCTATTCACTGATGCATCTAAGGGTCAGTCAGTACAAGGCCCCGGATAATGCCATGATCCGTGGCAGCCTCAGCGATAAGATCGTCAGCCAAAACAGTCCGGCTGATGTCTGGTGCAGCTCTGTCACTAACTGGATCTGTAGATACACAACACTAGAGTACGAGAGGATCCACACGGGTCATTACACCTGTTGATCAAGTCTTGGCACAGTGCACTCTGCTGATCGCAGCCTCACAGACATGGATGCAGCACACCTCAGGATATTCGTGGTTAGTCCTCTATCTCATCTGTCTGACGAAGGCTGAATTACCCACAGCAGACAGGAATCTAAAAGCAGCATGTACACCTATTTTAATGCAATTTGCAACAGCAAAATTAAGTCACTTCCCAACCATTTCTTAATTACTTATGGCAGTATTAACATGGGTGTACACTTACAGATTGGTAACATTATCCAGATCTGAGAAAACAGTTTTACAAATTGAGCACACATTAACATTATAAATTAATAAGACATGGAAATGTGTTAAACATGACATAGGTAAAATGCTTTTTTTTTTTTAAAAGATTCTTAAAAAGGCTTTATTTCCTATAATGCTGTTTCTATTTGTGTCCACATTGTGAGAAGTGAGGTGATGGATGGAGTATCTATTTTTATCCCTGTCCGCGTCTGACCCTGGCTGCCTCTCCCTGGTCGATTTACTTTGTGTGTTATGTCTGATCGGTGGAGTTGTCCCATCACTGAGTAATAGGATCAACTTTGTGTGTTAATTAGGTGATTAAAAATGAGTCATGGGCAGATCGTAATCTTGCGTATGACTCTCTGCTGTGAGACTGGGGCTGCAGAAGTTCAGATCTGGGTTAATCTAAAAACGAAAGATTATAGTTTACTCTTTGTTGATATGGGCACTTTTGTCACTTCCTGCATCTGCCTGCATCGACTGGATTTCCTTTTGTATCAGGTGTTTGTGTGTGTATGATGGCGTTACTCAGAATGCATGCAAAAAAAATGCTTTCCCACTTTCATAATAGATTCATTCATAAGTCTTTTTTTGCTTTCTCCACAGAGAGCAAAATTCATGGTGAAATTTGCAGTCCAATAGTGAAGGCAAAAGCTCATTCCTATGATTCAGGGGTGTGCTACAAAGTTCCTACAGGGTCCATGAAGTTAAATTTAAGACTTTGTAAGACCTTTTCAAGACTAGTGCAATTTAAGACCTATTTTGCTGCCAAAGTATGAAGATAGCAGGGAGAAAGCAGGGGTTGGCTTTTGCTTTTCTCAGTAGCTTTATGTTTTTTCCACTTTCATGTATGAGTCTATAGCCTTTATACCCAGTGTGTGAGCATTTTCTTATGGAAGCATTTGTTTTCCAGCATTTGCAGTAAACAAGAAACTACAGGACGTGGCAGATGTCCTGTATAGTCTGTAGCAGAGCACGTCCCGTTCACCGGTCGGCCTTCAGTGAGGCGGAGAGCAGAGATGGTTGGACTTTACTGAGGCGTGGGGCACAAGGCATTATGGTTATTTGAGTATGAATGACTCTTCGACGCTAAAGCTTAGAAGCATGACCAACATCTTACAAACTAATAAAATAAGATGTTGTTTCCCCGCTTCTAAAAAATTTGAATGTAAAGTCATCAAAATTCAACTTGTTGTAAGGTTACAAAGCCACAGGGTTACCATGCACAAGCAAAGAAAAAAAATAGGCTATATTTGAAAAACCCAAAAGGCTTGTCACTCAAATTCAAGTATAAAAGTAACTAATAAAAGTGATTAGGTTTTTAAGAGCTATGAAAATCTTATTAAAGGCTTTTTCAGTTTATTGAGTTTCCGACTCTTTTAGACTTTGCAATGACCTGCAGGAAAAGCTGAGTATTGGCGGCATTAGGCTGCTTGTTTGAGTGTTTAAGTGTTTCAAGTCCTGTTTGTACAGGACTAGTATCATGTGGTGGCATTGTATAATTAATGAAGAACTGCCAACTTTGTACAACATAGTGAAATTCATTGAACTCTGTGATGTCCTGAATACTCTTGAAGTAGGACAAGATTTTACAATTTGCTACCTCCTCACAAAGTGAAGCAAAATTTAAAATATGCATCAAAAATGCATTCAAAACTTTCCTCCAAAATATGAGGCAATACATTAGGTATTACTACTCCCATGTTAATAAGGTCTTAATATTTATTTCTAACACTTTAATTTCTGTCCATATTTGAAAATGTCTTTGTATTAGTCACTTTATGTTATTGGTATATTGAGTATATTGATGTATACTGGTAGATATGTGTCCTTCCTGATATGTGGATATGTGTGTGAGACAGGGGACACATGTTAGAGAGCCAAGTCTGTAGCCTTAATCTGTGCAGGTATCCTGCCACCAGGAGCTTAGGGGAGCAATGGGATTGGCCCGAAGAGGCCAGAGAGATTACAACAGAGAAAGGCTCTGGAGGTCAGACGGGCTGTCAAACCTGCTTGGGGTTGAAGGGGGAAGGAAAATAGGGTGCAGATTAGAAGAAGTGGGTGTACTTGAGGAGAAGGCGACAAAGATAGGCAAGTTGAGAAAGTTGATTAGAAGTAAAAGGAGACAATGGAGAGACAGAGAAGAATGAAGAGAAGGATGTAAGAAGAAGTGGGAAAGGATGTGCACAATAAATCCCATTACAGTGCCATGGTTTAAAATTATGTGTTAAAATAAACCTGGTTAGATAATGCATCTATAAAAAGTGCCAAAGCAACCTGTCTACATAAGTGCTAAAGGGACTGTAAATGATCAGTTAGTGATGTATATGAAGCATAGCTGGCATGACACAGCAGGAAATCTACTGTTATCGAAGAGGAAATTCATTTTTATAGAGGAAAATTTCTCACAATTCATGGAGCATCATGTATAAAAATGCCCATATGTTCAGTCATAAATTGTACATTCCCTACAATCCTTCATTTTTTAATTTAAGTTTGGGCAGCAGGTCTATCTCAGAGATTTTCAATTTTTTTTTAATGTTCTGGACACCCAGATTGACTCTCATTAAGCCCTGAACTTCCACTGGAGGTCATTTTTGCCCTTAGGACTCTGATATGAAAAGATATTTTGGTCTGTGTTAATTACAAAAAGTGTCTCACAAAAAAAATGAGGGAAACGGTGATTAGCGAATGTGCGAATTTACAAGAACATTAAATGAAAATTAGCAAAAATGTTTAACAAAATTACAAGAAAACCATATTGAGAATGACTAAAATAATATATGTAAATGTCAGATCAGTGATGCTAGATCAGATCTCTTGTTTAAAGCTTGTAAAAAGCACCTGAACGCAGCCTCTTCCTCATGTTGCTTAAGGACCCTGGAAGACCCTCAAGGATCCCCGAGGCTCCTTGAGGGTCCCTGAAAGCCACTGGTGCAGCAAAAGGGTCACCACTGTCTGCACTAAATGACATATCATTTTAGATACATGTGCAGTAGCTAATGTGGAAGTTGATATGATGAGACCGCAAACGGCCCAGGGCAGAATCAATCAGCAGGTGGTCAGTGGAGCGGCTCATTATAATGGAGCAGCAGACGTGCCTGGTGTATTTTCAGCTGTTAGTGAAACATCTGTTGTATAATAAAATTCAAAAATCAAGTTTTCTTTGTGTAATTTCACAACCTTTTGTAAAAACCTAAGCACGTATTTCTTTTAGGCTTATGTGAAATGGTACTCAGGGTCTGGGTTGTGATAGGTTATGTAAGAAGAGAGCAATGAAAGACACAAATGTTAACTTGAAGAGTGGACTGGGGATGCCTTGGATTTAGTAATATGGCTGAATGTGAGCAGGTGGAAAACAGGGTGACAATTCAAACCTGCCCAAGCGTCCATCAAGGTAAACATTTCAAACACACCTAAAATATTACCAGGAGCAGCTTGACGAATAGAAGACTATTTTCTAAAATATTTTACACCAGACATTATTGGGTACCTAACACAGCAGACATTTAACATTTTAGTTTTCTGAGGGATGCTCTCGACGCTTTTCAGTGTGTTTTAAGATTAAGAAATGTGTCAGTTCTTGGGCCCAAACCAGGCCATAAACATCAGGCCCACCTGAGAAGGACCCCCAAGAATCTATGGTTTACCAAAATTAACTAAACCATAGTTTCCTTCACAAGAATTAGACAGAGAGTCTTTCAGCTGAAGTGCATACCGAAGGTCATTGTTCAGAGTGTGAGTGCCACACATGGTATGTCAAGAGCTTTGAGGAGTGTGTTTTTTAGTCTTTGAATCACATTGTGGAAACAGAAGGCAGAGCAAAGACTTACCTCTGATTTTGACCATTTGATAACCAGGCAGGCAGAGTAGAGACGACTGTAGAATTATACGACCTGAGGATGTTTTTCAGCCGGACCAGGCCATTACTGTGCTGCTACATGACTCCTTAGACCCTGATTGTACCACCATATTGGACCAAGCTTATAGAAACCTGCAGTCAAGCCTAAACAGGGCGATTTGATTCACTGCAACTGATCAAAATAAGTTGACCAAAACATGAACAGTAAAATGCCAAAGGCCTAGCGTTTGGCTCAGGGGTTAAATTGGAATCAAAGATACTCCAGTAAAGGAAGATGATGCGTAATCATTGCTGCCAGTGGTGGGCAAATGGAATTGGCTACCTGTCTCTAAAGTGTGTGTGTCCTTTGCATGGTCTCTTCCCGCTGAAACCACAGAACTTAAATGGACCTGAATTGTGTTTCCCATTTAAATCAACACACCAGGAGCAATATTATGGATCCCACCAGAGTTCTGGGCAAGATACACCCATAAATGCTGTGATTTGTCCTACAGTTCATTGGCCTGTTGCCCATTTCTTGAGCATAAGCTTCAACCAACCATTACTTCTTAACCAACCCTAACCAAATGTGCATATATTGGCCTGAACTCCTCCTAGTAATGCATACCAGGGTGGTTGGAGCTGTGGCCATTTTTATGTGCATGTTGCCATGGTAGCTTCAGTATAAACTGGCTTCAGGCATGTCACTGACTAGCGGATGAGAGAGGTTTCGCAGCAAGAACCAAAGCCTTGGACAGGTGTGTTGTGTTGCAACCAGTGTCTGTTAACCATCTAAAGCTAACAAACACATTTCTTATCCAGTAAAGTTCAGCTAAACACCAACACTTTGCCCCTGGGGGTTAATAGGAGAAGCCCAATCTTGCTAAGGTTATTCTAATCTCTAGTAACACAGCAGGACACACAGGTTCAGATGGTCTCAAGTAATTTAGTAATTTCTGCTTTCAGGCCACAGCCACAGTACAACAGATCTGCACAGTTCTCGCACAGGAGTGACACACTTTGTGGCTCTACTGACTCGTTACCAGCTATAAACACCATTTAGTTCTGTAACAAATGACCACAGCAAACAGAGCAATGTCCACTCTACTCCATTCAAGATCTGTGGCTATAACAGAGCAATGTTCGAACAAAATTATGTTTGTCCTGATGTGTTTGTATGTAAAATATCAATGTCATGTCAGAATGTTAGGGATACCTGTGTCTTGTGAAAAACAGATCCAATATTTACTTCACTGACCTTGGGACATAAGAATTAGTCATAACACTATGTACTCAGGTATGTCCTTATGGCCTTATTATGGCTTCCCATGGTGATCACTTTGTCATGGACTGTTTTGACTTTAGTTTGGCTGCTGCACTTGTTCCCCTTTGGGAGGTTTATTGCTTTGCAAATATAGGCCATATCCACTATAGGCCAGGCGATGATGTTGTTGTGAACGCTATTTAGTGGTCGGAAGTTGGTACTTATAGTAGATACCATCTGACGGGAATGTCGCATAAGGCCGCAGGCACAGAGCTAAGCAAAGTTTGTCCCCAGCTGGCCTCCATACTTCCATGAAGTATACTTTTTGTATACCTCATGGGTGTCCAGAGTTTTGTTGCTGCTCTGTGTACCATGCAGTGGTCAGTGGTTAATTTGCATACTGCATGTTTAATAGGGCAATATATTAGTAATGGTATACTGAAGTATACATATTAGTAGCATTAAGCACAGTTAAATGATTGTCCAAGTGATGTTCCTGCCAGTTACCATAGTTTTTAGCCCACTAGTAAAGTTTAGTTTATGATCAATAAACCAAAGGATCACCTTCAACTCAGTTACATGTTTGCCCAAGTCTCTTTATTACATTAATTAGATTTGACTCTAATCTTGAAAAGTTTCACAGCCACCAGGGAATCTTTTAGCCTCCAGGTGGCTAAAACCCCACAAGGAGTCTGGTCTAATCTTTAAAGTCCAAACACGGTTACTGTGTGCTTGTTAAGAAAGAGAGCCAAGGACGCACTTCAGCCTGAATTGGACATGACAACATCCTTCTGCTGTAAAGGGGCAGTAGCAGGAAAAAGTTGTCTAAGAATGTTTAAGACAAGTCACGAAGAAAATAAGATTAACTTAGCCCACATTGCTTATTTTCAACCACTATGATCAGACAGGATACAGATTAAGTGCATAGGACAAATAAGGTGAAACTGTGGGGGTTCGTAAGTTGACACTTACAGTGCTGTGTCATCAATTTCAGCTTTGTAGTCATTTTGGAACTGATAAGACCTAACGAGTCCTGCATCCATTTTTATTAATGTTGTAATAATTGTTATCTTTTTTATTTTTCACTTGCCACCAGCAGCTTTCAGCAGCTACAGCAACTGTGGTCTACTTAACCTCCTCACACACCTTGCATCCACTCCCCGTCCTTCTGTCTCTCCAAACATCCTTTAGTCACAGATAAGAGGTGGTGGAGTAACGGTGTCATGGCTGGCTTGGAGTGGCATCACGTATGACTCATTTTCATTTTCACTCATACCGGAGACATTGTGATTACTACTACACAACAAGAAGTTAAACATTTTGTTCTTAAGGACATTGGTGCCAAAGAACAACAATATTTTTACTCACTGAGACATACACCACCCACACAACATTATGTCATTCTGCCTTGTGATAGTTTACCATGACATGCTGTTATTTTTAGCGTTTCAAAATTTCCCATTGTAAAGTAACGTGATGCTGTGTGTTCTTTTAGAAACACAGTTGCTCACACCAGGGGTTTTCAAACTTTTTTTTAATGTTCTGGGTCCTCAAGCCACAGACCCTCATTTGAAGTGATTTGGCCCTAGGGACCCTGATAGGAAAAGATCTTTTGGTTTGTGTCAATTACGAAATTAATTAAAATCAATCAAGCTCTCATACTTGGATGCTTCCAAATAGATTCAAAGTGGTGAGATTTAAACATCATGACAAAATAATCGCTCATATATTTTTTGTATTGTAGCAATGAATGTGAATGAAATTAGAGGGAGATTCAATATTCCTCATTTTGCTGATGACCTTCTGGAAGATCCTCAAGGAACCTTGGGAGTCCTCAGACCCCACTTTGAAAACCACTGGCTTGTACCATCTCATCAAGCATAGGACAATTTGACTCTCTTTAGTCATTCAGCTCAGGTCAAGTCAACAGTGGCAAGAAATCCCTTTTTCACAGAGGCACCTGCAGTGTGAGCACAAGCTCCCAGTCTGCAGATGCTGAGATCCACTGGAAGTGCTTGACGTCACTGGACTTGATGTGACTCCTGCTGCCTCTTTAGCCACTGTCGCTCCTGTGAATCACAGAACACAAACGGTCACATGCTAAATTCTTGAGCTGGATCCAGGCTTAGTCATGGGAGGTAACCCACTCTTTCTAAAGTGTGCAGCATAACTTTTGTGATTACCATAGTAACCTCACTTTGCTAAGCACAGAGAAGTGTAGAGATTTTATGTGTGTGTGTGTGTGTGTGTGTGTGTGTGTGTGTGTGTGTGTGTGTCTGAGCTTTGGGGCTTCAATTACATTCATTAGAGTTGGAGGCAGGGTGAGAGATAGTGTGGTTTATTTCTCTGCTGACGTCTGGTACCCCACGGTTTCCTAGGAAAAATTCAAAAACACAAAACAAAGAACAATGCTCATGTGGAGAGTTCAAGAACAACCCAATAACTGCTTTTCAAGTCCTATTAGAAGAAGGCTAGACATTTGGCAAAAAAAAAATGTTTTGGAGGTTCCTTGCATTTTACCACACATAGGTTAGTGTCATTCTATTTTGAACTGAACACAATTTAAAGAACAGCACAAGCAACACTATCTTTTGAATAAAGTGATGCAATTGGCATATTAAGCCATTAATAGCAACCAGAGCTACAAGTGAAAAAGAGATAATTATTCAGAATTCAGGGTTTCATTTTTTAATATATGAAACAGCCTATATTAGGAAGCGACATCTGACAAAAAATGATTGTTACATTTAAAACTGTCTCAGATTGTGAAGGCTAATGCGATGCCGTGTTTGCACAGCTAAGAATGTAGAATCTGGATAGAATGAATGTGTCCATCATCTGCCATGTGTTGAAAATCTCTGTAAATCCAATTTTACCTGTTGGATTTTGGCCACAATGGGCATGGCCTGTAAGCTTTACCACAGTTCTGTGGTAAGCCTGATTTAAGATGTTGTATTCAGTGTGTTTCACACTTTCTGTTTGGGATTAGCGTACTCCCAATCCAAGGTTACTTCAGGGCTTTCTGGCTGGGTGGTCCCTGCTACAGTCTACAGGCATCTACACACAGAAGAATAATGGTTCTCAGATAGTTTGATGAAGGACCATCAACTTCTAAAGAACCACTTTATTTATAGTGGACAGTTCCTCATCTGAAGAAACTAACCTGCCAGCTATTTTTCAAAAAGGTTTAGAATTAAGGTTTTTTTTTTTTTTTGAGAACCATTTCAGCACTACGTCAAAGAACTTTTCTGATGCATGTTTGGTGAATCTTTGAAGAACCATTGAAAGAAACTGTTCATTAATTCATGGTTCCTTCAAGAACTGTGGTCTGAAAGGTTCTTGGTGGAATCATAAATGGTTCTCTTATACCAGGAATCAGATATTCAGGTCCATATGAAGAACTCATGCCAGTTCTACTTGACACCTTTAGTTTTCCTTTAAGAGATTTAACTGCTATACTTCCATGTACATTTTCTCTTTTCTGGAGAACTATCGTTGGTTCCTTAAAGAATTGGGGTTTTTTTTAAGTTTATGAGGAAACTTTGAGCCTTTTAAAGAAACAGTTCTTTAAGGAACTGTGGTCTGAAAGGTTCTTTGTGGAACCAGAAAAGGTTTTATCATATTGTTACATTTTCAGTTCCTGTTGGCAGCTTTACGATACCATACAAACACAGCAACAATACAATCCTAGAACAACACCAGAGAGAAAAATGAAAAAAATTAAAAAGAAATGAAATAAAATAATAAATAAGACAAATGATAAAACAAATCAAATAAACAGATAAATCATAAACTAGTGAAATGAAATAACCAAATTATCATGATGTCTTACAAAGGCTTAGTCTAGTCCTAACCCTTTTAGATTTGATTTTTACGCAGTGTCCAAGCAGTGTGTTAGTGCCCATGCAATATGTTTCCTCTACAGTTAATTCTAGCTCTTGTCTAGACGTGTCATTTTTATGGAGCTGGTGTCCCAAAAGTGTTGATGCCTAGAATAAAAAGCAAGACTTTGTGTGAATTTCTGTTTCTTGTAGCCCACCATGCTTGTCTATTAGCGAATGATGGCAGGTCTACAATGCTGTTCATGAGATTAAGTTTTTGGCCATCTGCCTGGCAAAAGATATTATTCTCAGTTTGGTGTTCCTAAAAAAATCAATAGCCAACTTTAGCAACATTTCCACAGAGTGACTATCTAGTAACTATCTATCTAGTTTCCACACCACCAGTTTATTTCATTCTCTCTCTCGCGATCCCCCTCCTTCCCCTCCCTCACTCCCTTCATTGTTAATAACTTCCACTTCGATGAGGATTTGGAAACAGCACACTGATCAAAGTGTCGGAAGGCCTGGAGCAGGGGGTTGTGGGTATTTTGGAAGGGTAGTTGGGATTGGCCCAGTATAAGGAATGTGGACTGATTCCACACAGAGTTCATGGCACTGGGTGGTGAAAAGAGACCACGACTGTATAGCACATTGTCACAAAACTGCATCGCAACACCTAAAATAATTGAATTCTGTTTAGTAGAACAATATCCATAAAGATCCTACAGGCTCAGACCCTGGCTATACATGGCAGGAAATGGACAATACATTCATGGTTTGCAGCGGTTACAAGTTAATTGATTAAACAAACATAATTACTGCTAACAAGAGAGAGGCCCTGCTGGGCTTGCTTTATGCTCTTTTACATTGTAAATGTAAATGAGCATGCTTGCCTATTTGGAAAAACACCCTAAATGGGAATGCCAGTCAGTTTTGGAAGTCACGTTCCTCTGTCCTTGAACAGCACCATCAGTATTTTATTTACAGGGTGTCTGCAAGATTTATACAATTCAATTTAAGACTTATCTTAATTTGACATCATTGTAATGACAGTTTCTTTTTTTTCATTTTCAGGAATATTCTGCTCAGCCACATCAGACAAATGCCTGTCTGCACCCTGCCAGAACGGAGCTACCTGTATAGACACCATGGATGACTACGCCTGCATTTGTCCCAGAGACGGGGTTCGATATATGGGCAAAGACTGTGATGAACTCTATGATGCGTGCGCCTTTGCACCTTGTGAGGACTGCACTAGTACCCCGGGCACCACACAATACCACTGCTTCTGCCCCGATGGACTAACAGGTGACAACTGTACAGAGGAGGTGGACGAGTGTGAGAGCAACCCCTGCTCCAGGCCTCGGTCAGAGTGCATAGACAAGCTGAACGGTTACTTTTGCAGATGTCCTGCTGGATACGGAGGACAGGACTGCCAAACGCACGTGACTGACTGCATTGACCAGCCATGCCAGAACGGCGGGACCTGTGTATTGCTACCAGAGGGCTTTGAATGCCAGTGTGCGTTGGGTTTTGAAGGGGACAGCTGCGAGGAAGATGTGAACGAGTGTTCATCGCACCCTTGTCAGAACGGGGCCATCTGTATGGATGGAGTGGCTGAGTTTCACTGCTTCTGTGTGCCTGGCTTTCAGGGCCACAACTGCGAAATCGATATCAATGAGTGCGCTTCACGCCCCTGTGAAAATAACGGCACCTGCATCAACGAGAAGGATCGGTACGAGTGTGAATGCCTGGTTGGGTTTGCAGGTACATCAAAAACCACCTCACACACATCACACACACACACACAGTTATCCAGATGAATTTTATGGGGAAAGATTAGTCTCAGTAAAGCTACATTAAGCAATACTACATGCATGTTTTACAGTAAAATGACCCCTTGCAATGTGGGTTTTCTTTCCACCGGACAATTTACTGTCGGCCTGTGGTTATTTTTCCTGGTTTGAAGTTTCTAAATTTCTGAATGAGCTCCTCCTCTCCCGCCCTCTTCGCCCTGTGAGCTAGGCTTTAACTTTCTCACTTTTTCCCCACCATTTCAAAAGAAAGGCACCTGTTGTGTAACATGTCACGTTCTTACTGTCCTTTTTTGAGTTTTCTTGCTTTACCTTGCTGGTCTGTCCCCTTTTGATGGTGTTTCTGAATCTCCTAAAAGACATTCATCACGTTGGTCACATGTTCTTCAAGTATGCATCACCAGTCGTGGGATAAAGAGTTTTTATCTGTTAACAGCATATCCTAAACAACTTTGTTATTCAACAGCATTGGTTTTCCTTGCCAAGGTTTTGTTCATTTAAAAGTGTTTTGTTTGTTCCAGAGAAATAGGCACGAGGAGTATTTTAAGTGCACAGTAAGATATTTCCTCTAGGCATCTTATCTCTGGCTTATCCTCTGTCAGATAAACTCTGTGGGCAGACTGAGAGAAACACTCTATCGTTGCTTTTCTCATGCTCCTTGCTTTCTTCAGCAAGCCTGCTCTGTGTCGAGAGCTTCACTCTTATCTGTGAGTGGCTGGAGGTGATCAGCTCCGATGCATTCCTCTGTCGCTCCATACATTTATTTTGAGAATCTGAAGTAAAGGCATTTATCATTTGCAGCTGTCTGCGAGTCCAGAATAGGCGCACCAGGAGAGATTTCAGACCTTTCAGTGTCCTAAAAGTCCTGGTGGTCACTCAAAGAACTATTTGACTCAGTGTGCTGCTTTCAATCCCAGAAGTTTTACTCACAAGCCTTCATGGTAAATTTATTTTCCCAAAATGCTAGCCTCTTCTCTAGTGGGTAAAAATAGGTCTGTAATTTAAAAAAAAAAAAAAAAGTCAAAATTTCTGTTATCCAGTCATGTGCTGAGTACTTCCAAAATACACATATTTTCACACTTTCAATCAAAGACCACCTCTGCAAAATCCACTTATGCAGGCTCGTGAAGCATTGCATGAGTGAATTTTGTGGAAGTGATCTTTGGTTGACATTTGGTCAGCATTAGCAAAAAGATTCTGAATGACCATTACTGACTACTCATCACTAGATGAGTGTCATTATTCAAATCCACGAGCTCCTTTAAAATGTTAATCATGTCCATTGAGTCCTGAACATATGATGAAGGCAGTAAAGGGTTCTGAAAAAGAAATCAACGTAGCTGGAAATGTTCTCAATTTGTGAGCTAACTGCTGACACAATGGGTCTTCCCTCTTTGTGATTTCTCTTTTGTCGTGAAGAACTTGTAAGCTATCATTAATTTCTGTCTGAAATGGGAGTTGAATTATTCCTTTTTTATAATGAGAATATCAGAAAGTTGTCACTGAATCCCACTGACATAATCAACCCAATTTAATATACAAATTGCACCGCCTTTACCTGCCGGCTTTAATGCTATGCTGGTCTTATTTTTTTTAATTCTGCCAAAGCCTCCCTCTGTGTCTTAGGGAGGTAACTGTAGACCTTATATTCTCTCCTTTCCTCAGGTGTAGTCCTACTGCTGTCCTGATCCACATTAGAGTTATTTGACCAAACATGCAGGCATTTGTCAATAGAACCAAAACACTGTCTTAGTCATAGGTCGTGGAAAGACTTTTCAGAGTCAATAGTCCAAGTCAAATTTAAGCCTTTCACAAAGTCAGCTCAGATTCAGGGCTCAGACAGGTTCACCACACTCACAAAGGCATGCTGCGGCTGTAGTGCCATGTGAGATATCTCCAAAGGGTTCTAGGAATATATGAAGGTTTGCAAGAAAATCTTTCTTTGTCAGGGACTGAAGACAGTTCAAGTACTAGATACAAATATTATATATTATGGGTGAAACATTGATTTAAATTACATGATTACAGAAACAGTTCATGTTTCACTATTGGGCAGGAGTGATTTGAGAGGACAGATCAAATGCATTTGTGTCGTCACCATCCAGTGAGGATAGCAAGTGCTTCTTGCAATACTACTCTCCTAACTATATCCATATTAGTAACGTGTATTTCATCATCATCATCATTTTCTTTTTCATCATCATCATCATCATCATCATCCACCACAACTGTACTACCACTCTGTCCTGATCCTTTCTATTTGCTTTTTCCAACTTTCTCCATCTCCACCAGGCGTGAACTGTGAAACTGAGATAGATGAGTGTGAGTCTAACCCTTGCCACAATGGAGCCACCTGCCATGATCTCATTGGCATGTACACCTGCGACTGTATGCCTGGATTTGATGGCACTGACTGTGAAGTGGATGTTGATGAGTGCGCCAGTGAGCCTTGCCAAAACGGAGCTTTCTGTCATGACAGGGTCAACGGGTAAGGCAAAGCCTTACATTGTAATTTGTGTCTTCTAACCTGTATTTCCCACAGTTTTATAGAAATGCATAGGTCTGCTGAGAGTGATTTACAGAAAACTGAAAAGGTGTAGCCAGGTTCCAGGCCCATGATTTAAACAGGTCTGGTGAAATTTTTGAGTAGGCTCTGACTGTGTACTGGCAGTACAATATACACAATATGCATATACAATATGCACACCCCCTTTACAACATGATGTACCCCATGAGATAACGCCATGGATTAGTATGAGGATGATGCAGATGACAACATTCAGAACCGTACAAGTAGATCAGTGAGGCTGTGGTTGTGGTGGTAGAGTTGTTGGTAGACAAGACTGTCAAGTCACAGAGTTTGTTTCCTGTGTGAAGCGAGTCTTTTAACCCCAAACCATGACCTTTTCCTAACCTTAACCATGACAACAAAGTATTTTGACCCAAATCATAATGTTTACCTAACCTAAACCATGACAATGAAATATTTTAATCCAAACCTTAACGTTTTACTAACCTTAACATAGATTTGATGCCTAAACCTAACCAAACTATCGCTGTTATTAAGCATTTGGAATCTGTTTATATCAGAGGGTGTGTTGTGTTTTAAAGTGGGTGTGTTGTGTTGTACCGTGAATATGCAGATAGATCTGCTAGTAATTTCATGGTTCAAAAACTGAGCTGGCCAATCAGTGTTTTTGTAGGGTGGTACAAATATTGTTGACATAATCTAGCTGTGTCCCAGCCAGAGATCATAGCATATTAGTTAATACATATTGGCTAAAATAAGACACATTCTATTTGTACTTATGGCTCTCCAACTTGTTTCCACCATATTTTAGTTATGGTATGAAGCGTGGTATGGTATGGTACATAGACAGCTGACTGGCTTGCTTTCAGCTGGAGTATGATGTTGTCTTCCATGCTAAAACTGCCTCATCCAACCTGACAAAATTATGACAATTATTTAAGTTAAACGATTTACTTCTTGCCATTGCACGGCTGCTAAATTTAAAATTGAGAGCTCAAATGCAACCCATATATAGGTTGCATGGCTCAGGAGCCAATTTCATACCACAAACTGTGTTAATGTGGTTCAGACCAGAATAAAAATGTCTATATGTCTCTGTGACACACAACATAGAACAGGCCCTGAGTGGCATCTTTGGAGCAGAGGAGGAAAGTGCATACGTTCAAATAAAACATATCTCTTATAACAATGGTAATATTATTAGATCTTTGTGAACTGCCTCGGGAGAACTGCTTCAAATAATAGTGTCTGTTGTTTGAGTTTGTACATCCTTCCATACAGTACAATAATTTACTTGTGTCTCCCGCAGTTATGAGTGTGATTGCACGGATACAGGATTTGTGGGTGACCACTGCGAGGAGGACATCCCTGAATGTGCCTCTGATCCTTGTCAACATGGCGCCACCTGTCTAGAGGGAGTCAAGGAGTACAGCTGTCTCTGCTGGCCAGGTATTTGAGTGATAAAAAAAATCTGTTAATCAAGGAACTTAAAGTGCAATCTGCTGGCCACAGTGTACAAAGGATATTATAACATGTGCTCTTGATATTCTGGCTTTGAATCCAGACAGGGACCCTTATTACATTCCATCCCCTTCAGTGCACTGAGGCAACAGACCACTGCAGAGCAAATCATGTGTAAAATACAGTAATTTTGTTAAGTACATGACAATAAGACAAGTGTACAGTTCATTTTGATTTTGCCCATCTTTATACAGTAAATTATTTTACATTTGCTTGATGTGAGACATGGAGCTACACTCTCTGATTTTTTATTTTTTTTTTGTAGGTTACAAGGGAGAAAACTGTGAAATTGACATCGATGAGTGTGCTGAGATGCCCTGTGAGAATGGAGGAGAGTGTTTTGAGCGCTCAGACCCCTCTCACTGGGAGCTGGAGTGGGAGCTCAGTTTTGCAGATGCTGCTGGATATATTTGCCAATGTCAGCCTGGATTTGCAGGTCAACCACATAACAAGAATCCAATAAACAAGAACCTCAGTTCTTACTTTTTGCCCCCTCATTGCATGTATTACTCTCTGTAAAGCATTTGCTTTTGTCCCCTTCAACATTACAGGAGAGAACTGCTCTGTCAACATTGATGAGTGTGAGTCTGATCCCTGCCAGAATGGTGGCACTTGTGAGGATCAGATTAATGGCTACACATGCACATGCTCTGATGGATTTACAGGTGAGTACGGTTTAGGACGGTAAAGAAACAGTTCACCCTAAATTCTATATTTATGCATCTATAGATAGTGCAATCTATTCTTTCATATAGGTCAGTATGTTTAACAAGCAATTAGCAATATTTCAAGTTGAATGTGGGTATGTGCAACAGCTTTTTTGTTTTGTTTTGTATACACTAGAATAAAGAAAAAATGAGAATGAAGGAATAAATGAATCACCATTTTCCCATATTTTTGAAACAAATTAAGTGAATTTGCTCAGGTTTCAAAGGGTTAAAGTAAGCCAACATTAGTCATAAGCCAAACACACTTGGCGCTTTCACTGACAGCCTTTCACATGCACATGCAGCCTTTCCAAAAACTCACCATTTGCAAAAACACAAACTTAAGAAGTATATTCTTGCATAATGATAATATTAGCATGCCATGCCTGTTTTAAGCAGCACACTGTTTACCTCTGTTGGCTCAGTTGACACAATGGAATTAAAAACATTGTGTGGTTCTGCCTTTTCTTAAATTTTTACTTTTCACTATTCAGAGGGAAAATTTTTTGTAAAAGGTCACCCAGCCACCACCACATCTAACTTTGTGTCATCTCCTCTCAGGTGAGACTTGTGAGGTCAACATTGATGAATGTGAGAGCCAGCCCTGTCAGAACGGCGGCT
>OMLB01064494.1:31028-47175 GCA_900302555.1 Myripristis jacobus | reverse complement strand
CTGGTGTGAAGATGGCGTGGCTTCCTACACCTGCCACTGTCCTGAGGTGGAGGAGGGTGAGCTTCCTTGGGGAGGTGACCACTGTGACGTTAAACTCTATGGCTGTGTGGAACACGAATGCCAGAACGGAGCCACCTGCCACCCGTGGCTGGAGGGCGGAGAACACGGCCACACTTGCTTGTGCCCTCACGGCTTCTACGACGAGCAGTGTTCCACACAGACGACGTTCTCCTTCTCCACCCCGGGGTTCATTCATCTTCAGGTTGTTTTGGAAGAGCGGAGACGGAGGGAAACCGAGCACCAAGTCCACCACGGGCCAGGGGTACAGCTACGCTTCAGGACAACAATATCAAATATGTTGCTCTTCTACAGAGGCGACGCAGACAACCACCTCTTGTTGGAGATTGTGAGAGGTGGTCTTCATGCAAAAGCCTTTTCTGAGGAGTCAGAACTGGATGTGACATTCCCCGGGCACGTTAATGACGGAGACTGGTGGGATGCACATGTATTTGTGGTCAAAGAGGGCCTGGTTTTGATTTTGAAAGGCCCTGGCTGTGACAGGGATGGATGCAGAGTTACAGACGGTGGCCCAGATGGACCACGTTTCCAGCCCTCTGAGGCTTTCGCCGACGTCTATGTGGGTGGAGCACCAGAGGAGCTTCTCACCAGCACTGTGAGCGCTGCAGGTTTCATAGGGTGCATGGAAGACCTGATGATAGACTCAAAGCCTATCCTGCCCCAAGCTCTTCCAGGAGACCAAAGCCATGAGCTTGGCTGTAGTAAGACTGAGTGGTGTGAGCCTGATCCCTGCTCTGGAAATGGACTCTGCGTGGACCTGTGGACCAGCTACCACTGCGACTGCTCCCGTCCCTTCCATGGTGACAGCTGCTCTGAGGGTAAGTACTTTCAAAACCAGCAAATTTATTATCTTTATTTTTTTTAACACTTTTATTGGGACATTTGAAGATCGCAGTACAAAACTGTATGTGGACAGAATGTTTTTCACACACTGATACAAAAGCACAAAAGGAAAGGAAAGCAAAAAAATATTTACATACATAAAGGAGGGCTTAGCAGGTATGAAGATCACACAGGGACACTGCAAATGTTTAGTTTAGATCATCTTTTGTGTCGCCCAGGCAACTTAAGACAGGTCTCCATGTTTTATCAAATGTCAACAATCGCTCTTTTCACCCTCAGACTGTTTTACTGTTTTATTAAGATTTTATCTGATGCGAAACAAACCCCGATTTCAGCTTCCCTGCCCTGGCTGTTGCTTAAATATAGTGTTGATAAAAATGTAATAGATTACTTTTAAGGCTCTGCCTGGTCTGGCACCCAACTATATTTCTCATCCCTTATTTTCCTTACGAGCCACAGCACACTAGGTTGAAGTCAACAGGTGACAGCCTAAATCGTTACTTAAAACACAATTTAATAAAATTGTATTCTTATTTTAAACTAATTTGGCTATATTGTGTATGTTTTTAAATTTTCGTTCTGTTTTTACCACTTTGTTTTTAGTTTCCACATTTAATTATTCTCAATATTGCTCATTCTGAATTTGGTTAAGGTGCAAGCCCATGCAATTTAACCTACTGTTGTCTTAGTATGTGTGTATGTGTGTGTGTTTTATTTTCTCCTCTGCTTTTCTTGTTTTTATTATCCTCATTTTATTAGATTTGATTATTCACTGATTGTTAAGCCAGTCAGTAAACTGGCATGCAAGTGCTTTAAGGACAGGTGTTACATAAATAAAATGTATTATTGGGCCGTGGACAGTAAAAAAAAAAATCTGTTTTTAAAAGCTACCCTGCTTTTGAAAAGTGATTACTTAATTTTTTATATCCTCCACTTTATTTGATAATACAAAATGTCATTCTGCCCTGACAGAATTCCCCTCATGGACCTACAGCCACGAAGACACACTGAGCTTCAGTGCCTATGATGTCGGCAAGACCCACAGGAGCAACTTTAGCCTTTCTTTCTTTTTGAGGTCATTAAAGCCAGATGGCCTCCTCTTTCAGCTAAGAAGATTCACAAAAGAGGAGGAGGGAGAGGTTTACTTCTCAGTGTACCTGGGAATGGGAAGGCTGTTTGTCAGCTCTCGTCCCAGTGGTGCCCCTTTGACCGCTCCAATTTTTGTGACCACTGGTGAGAAGCAGCTGCTACAGTTAGAGGTTCAGCATGGCCAGGTGATCTTTCAGCATGCTGGTCTTCGCTACAGAATAGGAGAGATCCCTGACGTGGAGGTGAACGCTGGGGATTTAGCCTATGTGGGTGGTCTTCCAGAAAACTGGGAGTCTGAAGTGTGGGGGGGGCACTTCAAAGGCTGCCTGCAGGACCTTCGTTTGGACGCAGTGCATCTGGAGGTGGACGCATGGAGCAGCTCTGACGAGGACGAGGTGTATTTACCAAGTGATGCTGAAAACGTAAAGATGGGCTGCATCAGTGATGACACTTGCAAGGTGGGAAATATTTATTTAGTTTGTCATTCTAACAGGAAAGCCCTTCAAATGCATTCAGAGGTTACAAAGGCATTTAAGATAGCTGATATGCTTATGTTTAAAATGAGAAAATCCAGATTTAAGATTAAGCTGTGTTTCGCAATTAAAAACTAATCATGCTTTAGTAAAACCAAGTGGTGAGTTAAACCTAACTTAAATGAGTAGTATTAAATTTAGATGGCGATGCTTGCTTACAAAAAAAAGATCAAGTGCTCAAATGAACTTTTTTAAATTAAAGACCAACTCATGTCTAGTGTCAGGAGTAAAGGAGAACCTGTCCCTTGATTCATTTTGTTTAATACATCTAAAAAAAATGCTGCCATTTTGAAAGTTAAACCTCCTCAAGTGTCAGTTTAAAGTTCACACAAGATCAGAGTTCAAATGGGAGTTTAACGTTTTGGCACAACAGGATAAAACTGAATCTAGGTTTAGAGTGAAAACTAAACTGAGATTTAAAGAGGTTTCAGTTGAATCCTTCTTGATTTTTAAAGTTCAATGCAACAGAATTTAATTTTAAACCATGATTTAACCTGGTTTAAAAAAATTAATCCTTGTTAGTGCAACCAAGATTCTTTACTGTCTGAGTTGTGTGTGTCTTTATTATTTATGTATTTACAAAATCCCAATATTTTACTCCAAAGGTGGAACCATGTGAACACGGAGGACAGTGTGCTATCACCTTCAATGATTTCACTTGTTCTTGTCCGGAACAATACACTGGAAAGACGTGTGAAACCCGCGTGTGGTGTGTCAGTGATCCATGTGTCAATGGCGGCCATTGTGTGGACCTTCCTGATGGATATGAATGTGAGTGTTTGCACAATTTCATAACTATGGTTAGAGCTGGATTAGTGACATCCTTTTGATAACAGCCAACAGAAATAGCTTCTACATTATTATTCATTATTATTGGTCATGTTAAACTGGGCCGGATCTTAGATGAGAAAAACAGTTACATGTTTCACACTTCTTTTGGTTATACGCAACAACAGTGTCCCTAGAACCCTAAAGTTTCCGCCAAAATGAAGAACTGTGACTGTAAATGAGTTTCGAAATAGCAAAGATAAGCAGTAGGGGGCACTTTCTGAAGTTAAATGCCAAAACAATGTTTTTTTGTACAGTACAAAAACAAAAGTACTTAACGAAAATCAAATAATGTGCCTTCCAGTGTCAAGCACTTGTTGAAAAGTACATTGCTATTATTGTTATTAGTCTTTTTTTTATGAATTCCACTTTATTGTTTTTCATCTGTTAAACTTCAGGTGTGTATAATGCCACTTTTGAGAACAACCCTGTGCGGTACAGTGCTGGAGGCAGCCTGGCTGGACCGGTGACGACCGTGTACATGGAGCTGCGGACTCGCTCAGAGAATGCTGTGCTACTGCGGGCTGCTCATGGCTCTGATCTGCTCATGGTGGGGCTGCTAGATTCTTCAGTTCGGGTGGAAATCCACATCGGCAACAGCGTTGAAGCCTTGGTCTTTAGTGGAGTCCGGCGGGTAGCTGATGGGAGCTGGCATCGTGTGACGATCTCAATGGCAGAGAAAGACAGCGAGGCCTCTCCTTGGGTGATCACTGTTGATGGAATCACAGATGCCAGCAGCATGCCACAGGTCACTGGAAGCCTTCACTTTCTCAATGAGAAGGGGGCTGTGTTGGCTATTGCGGAAAGCTTCACGGGTTGCTTGGGTGCAGTGAGAGTTGGAGATGTCCACCTTCCCTTTGTGGACGACCATAAGGCCCCACAGCGTTCTCAGTTCCATATGGTTGGAAAGCGAAAGGTTAAAATCGGTTGCACCAGCGCTCCTGTTTGTAATTCGGATCCCTGTCTAAATGGAGCAACCTGTGTGGACCTCTTTAATAAATTTGGCTGTGTGTGCAGCTCCGGCTGGGAGGGAGAACACTGCGAAACAGACACAGATGATTGTGCATCTGGGCCCTGTGTTCATGGCAGCTGTAAAGACTACTTGGCTGGCTTTGAGTGCCACTGCCACCCTGGATACGCTGGCACACTCTGCAGTGAAGATGTAGACGAGTGTGAGCATCATGCCTGCGAACATGGAGGCACATGTGAGGATGGACTGAACATGTACACCTGTAAATGTCCCACTGAATATAGTGGCCCACTATGCCAGTGAGTACAAACACTAACCTGTTTATTTTTTATCAAAGTGAAGAGTAAAGACGAAACTGTATGGAAGGGGATTAGGGCCAAACAAAAATGATAATTGTCGCTAAAGCAAAAAGAAATGGGGAAAGTGGGTACCCCTGTCTGAGGCCAGTCTAATCTAAATTCATCAGACAGTAAATTATTAGCTGTAGGGATATTTATATAATACTTTGTATTCTAATGCTATATAATAATAATACCTCTTTTATTATTTCTAAACTTTTGAGATTAATCTCAAATTCAATTAAATTATGAGAAACAAATCAAAATTCTGAGATTAAAATCAGAATTCTGAGATTAAAGTCAGAGTTCTGAGACAGTAGGCGTAATTCTGATTTTAATGTCTGAATTCTGGAAAAAGTCAATCCCTTTTTTTTTTTTTAATTTATATACTTTTGTGTGGTCCAATCCTCGTCCATAAAAAACAGATTATCTTCATGATAGATGATGCATAATTTAAGATGACCACAGTTCTTGCAGTCACCATTAAAGCATTGTTCAACACGTCTCTCCTACAGGTGGGACTATCCGCCAATAGAGTGTGGTAAAGACGTTGAGTGTGCAAATGAGGGCGTCTGCAATGATGGGCTGTGGGGAGCCAACTGCACCTGCATGCCAGGGTTTGCCGGCAGCAGGTAAACTCATTCAGATATTTTGAGCTGGTAATTTGGTAACTTAGTGAAATTGCAGATGATGATGGATTCATTCAAATATTAA
This sequence comes from Myripristis jacobus, assembly GCA_900302555.1. Taxonomy (NCBI): domain Eukaryota; kingdom Metazoa; phylum Chordata; class Actinopteri; order Holocentriformes; family Holocentridae; genus Myripristis; species Myripristis jacobus. The sequence continues at coordinate 41,782 of OMLB01064494.1, read as the reverse complement.
CACGAATGAAAATGTCTGATTGCACTCTTGAATTAATCTGCCAAAGTTGTGTAGAGCAGCACATTCCCAAGTGTGTTGTATTTTTTAACGTATGCCTTTTGTGCGACCCATGTGCTCTCTTTCAGGTGTGAGATGGAATTAGACGAGTGTGAATCTAATCCCTGTCGAAATGGGGGTTCCTGTTTGGATCGGTTCAATAGCTTTGCGTGTATATGCCTGCCTGGCTACAGCGGCCCAATTTGTGACACAAATGTAGGTCTTTTAATCTTTTTATTATTCTTTCAGTGAAATATCATAGATTCCCCTGTTACTTAAATCACTATCACCATTCCACTTAACTCAGCAAACAGCAAACATGATGCAGATACATGTCTAGTTTAAATGAGATTTAAATGTCTATGATTTCTATCATTTATCTGTCATCTTTTTTGATTTGGGTTCATTTGTACATCACTGATGATCGCTCTCCTTTTGCCCCCTTGCCTTTGCAGAAACAAGCCCAAAAAGACAGGGTTCCTTGGCTCGTGGTGGCCATCCCACTCATCTGCTTCTGTGTGCTAATACTGATCATCAGCTTGACCTTCATGGTACTAACAGCAAGGAAGAAGCGCCAGTCAGAGGGCGCCTACAGCCCCAGTGCCCAGGAGCTGGCCGGAGCTCGCTTGGAGATGGACAGCATGCTGAAAGTCCCGCCAGAGGAAAGGCTGATCTGACAAAAAGGTTTTGATGATGAAAGGTTTGATACCTTCTGATATCTGAGATTCTCTGAGGTCTGAGCACTGCAGGCAAGTGCAGAAGACCCGCTGGGACTCTTTAGAGGTCTAAACTATAGGAGGGAGATGAATGTCATCTGTTGTAGGACACAGGCCCCTCCTGGTGGGGACAAGTCACTGACGCAGCTGTGTTGTGTTGCAGTAGATTTTTTATTCAACCAAGTTGTATTAAAGGACCATACCAGTGATTGTTCAGGTTTATCATATCTACAAAATATATCTACTTTAGATTGCTGCCAATCTTTTCCGAAAGCAAGCAGTCATATTTTAAAATGCCCATATCATTTTTTCCTCCTTTTTATCCAGCCATGGGTTTCCATTCATTCAACTAAGATATTTATGAATAGAGGGATTTTGATTATATGTGCCCCCGCATGATTTGCAAAATGGTTTGTAGCAATGTAAATTGTGGGTAAATTGTAGTGAGTGGGCCAAACATTAAAAAAATCAGTGGTACGGTCCTTTAAGTGTAGCATTAGAGAAATAAAGTGTATAGAGTTTGGATGATGAAAGCAATCCACAGGATGCGACTTAAGGCACGATATTGACTGGAGAACATTAATACCTGCATGTGAAACAATCATTTTAGTGACATTTGATTGATGTAAGAAAAGAGAGGTATCTTTTATCTTGTCTATTTTTTTTCTTAAATACTTCCTCAGGAATGGATACAAAAAAGAGAAAATCTTTTGTTAATCCTTTACCCCAAGATGCACTGTGGAAAGTGAGAATGTAAACGACTTTTCCTGGAATTAATGCCCGACGACTACTATAAATGAAGAAAAGAATAAATATCCCCATATGTGAGGTGCAGTGAGCCGCTGCACAAAAGGTTAATGTTTCTCTTTGCACTGGTGCCAAGTCTGCATGTCTTGGAAAACAAATTTTAAGGGCAGACTCAGTGATGTCATGCTCAGAAATAAAGTGTAGTACTCCAAATGACATACTATGACAACAGCACGTATGCCATGTAGCAAAAACCACATAGTTTGATATTCTCTGTGAGCTATTTACCTAGCCTGGTTGCAGACCTATGGATCCTGTGGGTCTGCTGTTGCCAGTTCAAGTGCAGTTTCTCAGTTTCTTGGATGAAAAACCACCCAGGGACATATAGTAACTAACTAAAATTAGTGCAACTTCTCTGAATTTTTCCTCCAAATGTTTTTCATTGGCTTTTTGGCAATATGGAGCCTTCCCATTTGTTTTGAGCCCCTTCACCAACAAATTGCCTTGGTATAAATGGTAAAAGTGTCACTGACATTTTTTTTTTTTTTTTTGGTAGCTAAAGTCACTAAGCTAGACTGATTTGAAAAGGCCCTCTAAACTGGCTGAAGCAGCTACTGTGTCGACTGAAAACTACGACTCGTCAGTCACTCAGATTCAAATCAGACATCGGCTAATTTGCAATTTTTCAGACTGAATAATGGAGTGGAAACAGCCTGAATATCAAGCTACTCTTTGTTTTTGGGAATGACATCAGAGTCTAGCATTAGGCCTTATCAGGGACTGAATACCCAGTACAAAGTCAAACTCGACCTGATGTTAGCCATTTGTTTAAAAACTGTATAATTTCTGTATTTTTTTGGTTGTTATATGTTTCTTTGTTTGTTTGTTTTGGTTTGATTTTTATTGTACCTCACATGCACAAAGGGAGTGTCTATCGATGTTTGGTATGACTTCTCCTGGCATGTTCACACTTGTTTACAATCGAAGATGATATTGTAATATCTGGGCTTATACAAATCAATGAGGGAATTGTAGATCGAGTCATTTGTGATTAACCCTGATGACAACAAAGTGGTGCTGTAGATACTCAATTCTCAATTCTTGTTGTTAGATGTGCACGTGGTAGGCTTCAAGTACCTTCAATGTGCTTGTAAAAAGACATACTCCTTTAGATACATGGTTTAAACACTGTAGCAAAATTAACAAAAGGAATAAAATCGTAAAATTTAATCTTAAAGGAAAAAAAAGTGTTTAGTGTGACAACAGTATCATGTAAAAAACTGTCATGTATCATTTTTTAAGTATTAAGGAAAAAACATCTAATCATGTGTTGACTGCTTATGACTATTGTTAAAAAGAGATTAGGTCTTTTTAGGGCATTTCTTTCAATAATCAGTCATCAAAAAAAAAAAAAAAAAAACAGTCTACACTGTATGAGAAGCTCTACATCATTTCATGTCCTCTGCACAAATGCTCTCCAGTTTCTCTAGCAAATTACAGTATTTAGCAAAGTGTGTATGTTTTCTACATCAGACAGGAGGTATGCAAAATATATACAGGAGAGATTTTTTGTGCATCGGCCACTTGTTTGGGTGACATGTGCAAAATATTCAAATTGTCTCTTTGTCTTTTATTCCATCTCATGCATCTTCTTAAAAAGGGTGTCTGCCATTTGTATGTAGGCTACATTCACATTTATCATCTATCTACCTATATACCTCTATCCATCCTGCATAACATCTCCAAAATATGATATTAATAAAAAATCTAAGGTATTTTTTGAACAACAATGAATGTAGATCTATTCATCTCCACAAAGTACCTTAAAGGTTTGCTTTAGTGCATCTTAACTACAGCTCATATCAGCTTCACTGGGCCAGCATTCAGAATACAAATTGAATGCCTGCCTTATATATTCAACTAACTGGAAGATTTATACATTACCCCACAAAGAAATGACTTGACTTTTATGTTTTTCCCCTCTTGGTATTAGATGGGCCTGTTCTTGGTTTATTTATTGATTTTTATGACTTTATACCCAGGGTAGTTTTGCTGACCATGGATGCTCTTTTTCAGCAAAGCCTTGCTTCACACTCACACTCATTCAACACTGGGATATTATAGATGGCGGGATGCCCCAGTTATTTGTGGAGCTGTCCTCTAACCAGAGGTTGTGGCTGTGATCCCTTGTGTGGCCTTACCTACCTTTGAGCCAGGAACAAAAACACAAGTAGCCTACACCAACCAGAGGGAGGAAGTGAAATCCTACATTGTGAGATTGTACTGGCAATGTGATTTTAGCAGGATACAGCAATAACGTCTCAAAATATGGAAAAAAAACTAAAAAAAAAAAACTCTTGGATAATGTAATGAGATTACATTGCAATGTTAATGACTGACTGTTGTATCATAAAAGGTGTAACATATTTACTGATGATGTTATAATACTAACAGTGTAACTCTATGGAACAGGGCGTGCTTCAATAAATGATCCTCGGCCGAGTGTGTCAAGAATGTGGTGCTTTCTTTGGGACAAAACTGCTCCCATCATGTTTGGATGCTGTTGTCCAAACTTAATCAGGGTGTGTCCTTTTTTGTTCCTACTGCGTGTTTCCCCTCACTATCACCTCTCTGAAAGACAACACGTCACAGCGACAGCCACTGGCGTCACTCGCACTGAGGTGGATGGGACGGGAATGGAAAATCCAACTAGAAACCACCACAGTGCTGTTGTTTGAACTCTGACAGGACAGAGATTCTAATAGCCTAAATAGATGATGTCCATCAGACCCCCAGTCTGAGTTGTCATTAATGAAACTACACTCCTGGTGTTTTGAGTCCAATCACAAGGATAATAAATGTGCACATTGGACAAAACCCAGCAGTCTGTGTGAAGGAGTGTTTTGTTTTATAGTAGAGTTTCTGTCCTGTCACAGTTCAGGCAGCAGAGCTATGGTGGTTTAGAGGGTTTTTTTTTCTCATGCCCGTCCCTTTCACTTCAATACAAGTGGCACCAGACTCTGGCACCAGTGGCTGTAACTGTGACGTATTGTCTTTTCCATCTTTATATGTTCACTGTCTCCGACCAGAGAGTAACTTGAGGGATGTGAGGAAAGGAAGGGGGGAAAGGAGTGAGCGAAGGAAGCAGTTGTTTCTTTATGTTGTCATCATTACAGATGAAGTGGTCCTATCACCAATGTCAGTCAACAATGACTGGCATATTCAAAATGAAGTTATAGTATTGTGCTATAAAAAAAAAACATTATGCTGCACAATGCACTAATTGCAGTCCATTATGCATTTTACTTTTTCTTTTGTAATAAATGTATATGTTTTTGCATGATTTTTAGAAAAAAGCTAGGAAGTGAAAACAAGATGGTCAATATCCCATTGACGTTTAAAGTAAGAGCACTGTTTGAATTTGTATCTTACCGAATTTTGGAACTACACAGTACATACAAAATATATTTTTAAGGTTAAAGAAAAAATCTATTTTATTATTGTCAGCAAATAATCTTGGGCAAACATTCCCCAAATCGATGGTGATCAGCTGACTTTCAACTGATATGGGTCCAAGGTCCCATGAAGGAGACTCTGGAGCTGCTTCATTTGTTTCCGTTGGTATTGGGACAGCGTGCAAGATGGTGCTGTCAAAATCAGTCTCCAGGTCCCAAGGTAAAGGAGGACGCAACGGGACACAGCTGAGGGCTACCCAGCATGCACTGCAGCTGTCAAACCGCTCGTTTCAAGTTGTGTTGGTTGTGTTGTGCTGTAGACCGATGGCTTGTTGTGTTTGAGAAAGAGGACGGTCACACCTCAGTTTTTGTTTTTATTCATCAGTTTAAATATAGAAGCGTTTCAGTGCCTTACCTAACTTGAATTTAAGTGTTCTCTCCACTAACAATTCTGTTGTAAATTAGAAATCATAGCTGTGACAATAACATTTGTAATGCGACTCAGTAGGAAGGGACTACTCTCCTGCCAACATGCATTTCGACCACACTCACATGCAATAACGTAATGATACAGCATTACGTTATTGCATATTGTTCAACATTATTTTTTTGTACAAAATAATTGTGGAAGCATGCTTACTGTGCTACAGCGAGTACGAAAACAAAGTCACACATCTAGGACAGCGTGTAGACACAGCTAAGAATGATGTAAATCAAATTAAAGTTTATATATTTTGTACATTAAAATTCAATGCGCGGGGGGGTGCCTGGAGCGTGTACCAGTTATCAAAGGAAAGTCTTTACTGCAGCAGCCTGGGCTCGATTCTGGCCCACCAAGCCCTTTGCATATCATCCCCTCTCTGTCCCCTGCTGTTCCTGTCTCTCTCTGCCGTCACTGTCAAATACAGCAAAAAAAGAAAAGAAAAAAGTAATACAGTGTTTTTGTATGAGATTAAATAAATAAAGGAAAATTGCAGAAAAAAGGTAGAGATTATGATATAATAATTAACAAAAGGGTAGAAGGCAGCTAAATACAGTCAAATATAAGTAAAAAAAAAAAAACAAGTGCCCCAACGGATGCCCCACTGGACCTGCTGGTGGCGCTAGAGGGAAACTCATAGAGTCACCAAAGTTGACAAAAGTCATTATTTACCCAACATGAATGGTGTAAACAAATTTTCATGGCAATGCAAAAACGTTTGGAGATATTAGTGTGCAAGATTAACTGTTTGACCTGCTGGTGGCGCTAGAGCAAAGGTCACAGGGTCATCAAAATCAACAGATTTCATCAGCTGTGTTCTGAAATCAGCCAGGTCATGTGCTGCCACCCTCACCTTGACAAGACGGAGAGAAGAAAGAAGAAAAAACAAAGCACACGGATGACAACTACAGAGGATACTGAATTTGGTTTTGAAGCGTATTACCTGAAATTGAATCAGAATTTAATCACAAATACTGACAATAAGAGTAATCAAAAAGTGCAACATGATGGAAAGGTTAATAATGGGGTCATTTGAAAACAACAATAAAATGAATAAATTATAATAAAAGTATAACAACAATGTCACTGTGAATAATGATATGTTTCTGAAAGCTGTGATGTTGTATTAGGAATAACGGGAGTAACTTGATAATGGGCGACCGTTAGGAGTAATTAAATCCAAATGTAAAACTGCAGTTATCACACATGCTTTTAGAACAACAAACCAACGCTGCGTGCCGTAGACCTGAGTTTATTTTGTGAAATTAATAGGTCAACAGTGTTACATGTTGACATGGCCATGAGGAACTGTAACGTTATCTTACTTCACTATCCTGGTCACTGATATAGTTGTGTTTATAAATTCAGACTTCTACCTTCCTTCCCAAAATGACGTGAACGCGGCATTTGTGTCTCCTGTCATGCGACTCAGACGTAGCCACCGACCCCCCTTGTGGTAGTTGTAGTTTTCATCACGGTGAAGCCCCTTAAAGCGGCTTCTGTCCACTCTTTCCATAAAACTACAAGTCCCAGGGAGCAGTGCGCGGAGGACCGTGATCTACGCGTGTGGACCATGGCGTTGCCCAGGTCTGGCTGACAGGTTATCAGAAAAACACCTCCGGAAGAGCGCGGCTGCGCACTGTGACATCCTGCCTGCGACGGCTAGATGAGAAACAAGGATGGGGTCCCGCATCAAGTAAGAAATGTTTCTCGTGTTTTTCCAAAGCAGCCCGGCTCCTCTGCTCTGTTCTAGTGAGTCATTACAGAGGATTGAGCGGAGCCAGGCCCCGACTTGTTGCGACACATTGTTGCGACTTGACACGGGCTTGATACAGACTAACGTTCCGCTTGTGTCACCACACTGGGGCTAAATGAAAAATAGCGCATTTTAAAGCTGTCTTAACGTACTTTTCCGTAAGCAACAAAGACAAATAACCCATAAACTCTTTGTAAAACCCGTCACATTTCCAGACATAGCTTCAGGGAGAGATGACCAGCAGCGAGCCAAAAACTTCATTCTTGCTATTGTAGTTTTGACTGTATTTAAGTAGGTGTCGGTGTATTAGATTTTCTTGCCTATCGAGGTGTAAGTTTGTTAATGTCGCATTGGAGAACTGAGTGTACACATTATGTGGAGCAACACTGTGTCTGGACACAAAGCCTTGTCGGTTTCATAGCGCTGTATATGCTGAAGCTTGATGTCATTCCCCCTCAGACAGAAATCATGTAAATAGGACACGCCAAATAACTGGTTTATAACCAAATTAGATAATCATATTTACCTGTTTTTGTAAGACAGCTGTTGAAATAAGTCCACAAAACAAGATCTCATTGGCCGAGCATGTTCATCAGCAATCAGCCAAGGGCTGTAAATAGATCAGTAATTACATTCTTTAAATTCCGGACATATACAAATAAATAATCTCGTCTGAGTCCCGTGTCATGCAAAACATTGATGGGTGGCCTGTTCCCGAAAAAAGTGTCAAAATTAGCTGTTCCTTTTGGACGATTTTCATGAAAATACTAACAAGTTGGAAAGCAGAGGAGCTTCGGGAAGTTCAGTTGAGCAAAGAGATGCTTTGGTTCACTGGTTCCCACTACAGGTTGTGTAGGGAACCCCAGCAAACTGAGCATCACTTTAATTTCACCTTTATCACAGTCATTGCTGTTTTTTTCACATTAAACGGATGTATAAGAATGCCTATATCGATTATATGTTTCCCTGACCCTGCCCAGCTACATTGCAGACGGTGATCCACCTTCATAATAAACCATATTGATACGCAACAATTGTCTTGGGTGAAGTTCTCTGATCCCATGTTACTGAATGAGAACTGGTGGTCTAACACAAGTCTTAGGAGATCAGTTGTTCTAACTGATCAGCTGATGGGGGCTCATAGCTATTGGCTACAATTTGCTGGAAAATGAGATTTGTTGTTGTCCAAATGATGATTGAGCTCTTTGGTTTCTGTAAAATTGAGTTAGTGAGTCAGGAGAAGCAAACTGTGAATGTGGCGGCCGTGTAGCCACCAGATTGCAGTGTTTTACATCGAAACATGTCTCTTTCACTTAGGTCTGTCGCAGTTAAATGTTTGTGTCAGGTGATATTGCGATTGTTTTCACATAATGATGTATGGATTGCTATATATTGAACATTTAACATTTAAAGGACCACTCCAGTGATCTTGCTGCCAATCTTTTTCCAAATAGGTATAATTTTTCCTCCGTTTTGTCCAGCTGTTGGTTTCCATTCATTCCACTACGATATGAAAATGAACTTTCAGAGGCTTCACACCTGTATTACCAGAAATAGTCCAAAAAAATGTGGTATGGTCCTGTAAGATGACATATGTTATTATTGTTTACTTGTTGCTAAAGGTGTGTAGAGGAATGCAGTCACTGAAAAATTATATTTTGAAATATCTGTCAACTCTCTGAAAGTATTAAATGATTCAGTCTAAACAAAATGGTAAGTTATTATAAATGACAATACAATAAAAATGAGAAATGTAAACAAAGTAATAAATACAGTTATCTTAATAAGTGTAAAAAGCTTGTTGGCCATATTAACAGAGGACTGAGCAGGATGAGACAGAGCCATCATCATTATTTGGCAGCATGACTTTAAAATGTTTTTTTGTTTTTTCCCCACTGGGCACATTGCTGATGATACATGTTCATGCCAGAGTAGCTCATATTGCTCCTCGGTGTCAGCTACCTGCACATAATGCTGTCTCTGTTGATAAACTGCTCATTGTAATGTTGTTGCCATGGATTTTTGACAAGTTTATGATAAACATGTCTTAGTTTCTTGTCATATGTCAGGAAGACAAAACATTTCCACACTTGCTAATTTGAATGACAATGATGGCTTCTCATTTGCACCAAGATTAGTGACACAGGAGATCCACATAGAGTTGAATTGGGGTCAACTGGTCTGGCAGAGGGGATGTCTTTTTCATTGCTGTTACTTTATCTGCAATGACCTTGCTCTTAGCTGTTCATTTTGGTTTAAACTCTGGAGTATTAACTGTTTAGTTTGTTTCATTTTGGCAGGTGAGAACCATCAAATAACTGAACCTGAATAACCTGAAACATGGGTCTGAGTCTGGCGGTATGGTTAGTTAGCACTGACTGAGAACAAAATCCGCTGTTGACACCTGATAGCCACCAGTTTCTCATGCTTGGCAAGCCTAGGACAACAAAATGAGGCAAGGTCAGTTTGGAGTGCTGGCCATGTTTAACTGTTTACAATGTGTTCCTAACTGGTGTGAACTCCGGAGAACGTAAATCACATCGACAACGACAAAAAAATCCATCGTGTACCTAAAGTCAGATGGATTGCTTTGACCGCTGGCGGAAAAATTTCTACACATGCACTGACAAAGATCTGTTTGATTTAAAAAAAACTAGTTGTGAGTCTGTGTAACTTGTTTACCAGCCCTGGTTTCCTTTTGCCCAGCTGGGAAGTGAAGGCTTATACAGCACCATGTCTGTCTGTCTATTGGTTGGTCCAGAGTTGGGTCCACAGGGGCATATCTCCAAATCTTTTGGGTGGATCACCATGGTGACATCATTCATGCTGCCTAGAGCATGAAACCAGTCCATTTTGGTGAACCTATGACCTTCTTTCTTGCACCTTTTATCTTGCATGGCACTTATTTTTTGCATTCATGGTTTGGGTGACCCTATGACATTCCCTCTAATGCCACCAGCAGGCCCAGTGGGGCATCTGCGTTAGAAGTAATGTTCCTGTTAATCGGGCAATATGAACTCAAACCTGATTAGCATGTGTATCAGGTGCAGAAATGTCTGCACCAAAGTGACACAAAAATTGGAAATTATGATATGCCACAATTCACAATTGCATATGCTACAGTTGTTGATATTTAAGCCAGCGTTTACACCAGGCCATGCGCATCCCTGCCTGTTGAAGTTATATATGCTTTGGTGAAGAAGGTCTAAAAATGAAAATTTGGTGCAGTAGTGATGTGTTTGTACTACCATTAGTAGGCGATATGAGGGGGGATGCCATCCCCCTGTTAAGCAAAATGACCAGAATGCATTCCCCTGGTTATTCTGCCACCCCCCCTCCCCACCCCTGAGTAGCAGAGAGAGTGCAGGGGCAGAGTGGTTGTTTAATTGAATATGTTGGTCTAGTCTGCCTGGCTCATTGATCCTGTATTTGACTGAGGTTAGTGCAAGTTAGAGTCTATGGCCCTGACCATGGCTGTGAAACATCAGTAGCCTAATTGAGCTGTGTATTGATAAATCCATGGCGCTGTCCGTGGTGCTGAAGTGGCAGGCGGATTTGTAATT
>OMLB01064494.1:19099-29588 GCA_900302555.1 Myripristis jacobus | reverse complement strand
AAGTCCGGTCAGACCAAGATCAAGTCAGTGCTGGTGGACTTTCTGGTCAGCGCAGGTATCAAGGTGAGAGGGCAGGTGGATGGAGGAGGGAACGTACCTAGATTTAGTCAATGATGTAGAGCCAGACTTGTGGTGAGAATGCATGGGAGTGAAATAGCCCGATGGCACATGCAGACCAAGTGCGACCAATGCATTTTGCATCATTTCATTAATTTCATTACACCCACCTAAAAACCATAATGTGAATGTGATGGAGTCGGTGGACTCCCAAGATAACATTACAGTACATGATTATAAAGTTCCAGCTCAAATATTTAAGACCATTTCAGGTAATGTTACACACCATGGTGATTGATAGTACCTTGTTATTCTCCTTCACACATTATTATGTTTATAAAGATCTTTATAAACTGGTAGAGATCAGAGTTCGGATATAGTCATCTTCCAATCCAATCCAGTCCAACTTTATTTATAAAGCACTTTAAAGCAACCACAGAGGTCCAAAGTGCTGTACAGTAAGATAAAAACATGAAATACATAAAAAACATAAAACACGTAAAAACACAAAATACAGAGCATAAAACATAAAATACAGTACAATACAGTTGTCACAGAAAACAGTATATATATAAGAACATATAAAATCAACAACTTATGCGGTGTTAAAAGCCAAAGAGAAGAGATGAGTTTTAAGAAGAGACTTAAAAATAGACAGTGAAGGAGCCTGTCTAATGTGCAACGGGAGATCGTTCCACAGATTGGGAGCTGCAGCTGCGAAAGCCCGATCCCCTCTGTGTTTGAGCCTGTTTGGCTTAAAATGTCTTAAAACAATGTCAGTTCATGGGAAGTGGTTGCTAAACTACTGCCAGGAAACTAAATATGGAATCGTGCACTAACAAAGGCAGCAAAGACAAATACACAAATATCAAAATGCTTGTATTGTAGCAAAGTTGACACAAAGCTGCCCCCAGTCCAGTTGCGGTGACACTTTATTTGATCATTTTCCTTTTTGCCATGGTATAAAAGAAATACTGAATTTTTAGATAGTAGTAGTAGTTGTAGTAGTAGTAGTAGTATTAATATTTTTGGTATCATGACAACACAGTGCTTTTTAACAACTTCAGGATAGCTAAATGTTAAATTATATTATTATTCTATGTTTAGCTGCTGGGACGTCTCTCACCCAGCATCAGGTTACCATCTGGTGGTTTCTCTGTAAATAATGAATAAATAATTGTATTTAAATAGTGTTGGCCCAGATTTTTTATATTTTTGGATACCATCTGGCTGAAAAATGTTGGCATTGGTGCTAATGAGTCATGTTTTAAACTGCAGCAGCACATTTGGAAACAGGCTAGATTCTGTAATTCTTCACTCAGATTAGGTGTTTTTTTTAGCCTAATTTTACTACATTAGAAGCAGTGTGCTTTTCCCAATCCTGTCATTCTGTATTTCATAAATGTATGCGTATTCCTTGCAATGTGTGATGTACAGGTAAGCATTGACAAGGTCATTAAAGGACAACCTCTAAACGACTTCGTGATTGAATGTGCATAATTTTAGTTGCCCATTAAGCGCAACAGTGCCAGGAACAGATCAGATCAACCACATATTTTGCATGTCAGATCTTCCCATAAATTCAGCTTAATGTATTGGAGTGCAGCCATGGTTGAGCCCCCACATTTCCTCACTATCTCATATTTAATTCCCATAATTCTCAGACAGGTGAGGGAGGTGGGGAGTGGGGGGGGTGTCTAACAGTCTAGTATATTATGCTGTATCCATTAGAAAAAGTTAAAGTATTTTAACTTTTTGTCGTCCTTTGCCTGTGACAGAATTTACACCCTGATGTTATGTAGGAGGTTTACCATCCAGGTGCAACGACACCCTGAATTAGGCTACTGTATATGACCAGCCTCTGGATTCCTATGGACATATGAACACTTTAATTCACAACATATTACATTTATAGCCAAATGAATTAACAGTATCATAGAATATAATTATATAAAACAAAAACTAAGCAGTTTTGTATATGTCATCATAGCAACTCATTGTCCTGTATTTTCTTTTACCGTCCTACTGGCTTCATTGCAATTCGTTGTTTTTCCTGTGCCGTAGTGCCAAAGCCCTTTACCGTCTCCTGTTAAAAAAAAAAAAAAAAAAAAAAAAGGGATTTGAGTACGGATTTTGTCATTGATTACCATGGCAACTATTGACGCTTCAAAGCATTTGGGTCAGCCCTAATGAAAAGGTTACCACAGCAAGACGAAATCTTGAAATGAGTTGCCTGATAATCCTTCGGGGCGATGTGGGTTTTGGTGTCATTGCTATTGTTTGCATTTCTCAGTGGAGAGAATTATTCTCATGCCCATCTGAATTTCAAGCTAACCGCCAGCCTCTGTTTCAGGGACAGCCCCGAATCTACTTTTGAGGTCTATCTGGAGGTAACCCATCCAGGAACACAAGGCACCGGTAAGTCCCGGATGGCACCTAGCCCAACTGTGTCCGGTGCGTCTTTCTTATTAATTAACATTAACTAATGAAACTAATGAGACTAGCCACATTTTAAAGTAGTATTTTAATGTCCTCTACATGTATGACATTTTGTATTCAGCTGCTATAATAACTCAAATTGTGCTTGGGATTGGGCTGGGTGACATTCTCAGTGTAGTGACTGGATTGAGATCTCTGTGCTACTGGGTGACTTTGTTCCCATTTCAGCCTTGCACTGGTTTGGTTGCCGTTCACTGTGTAAGTTGTGGGCGCTTTGATACAGTTCAGCAATGAATGAATGTCCTTCGTTTATAAAAGCAAAAGCTCAGTAACTGATGAAATTTCTCTGCGTCGCTGCCCTTTTTTTTTCCTGTGTGAGTAATTTCCTGGTTACGGAAGTTTAGGACGTCTGATGTATTATCTTGAATTCATGAGGTTTGAGCCTTGCACTTCCCCTTGTTTCCTGTGCAGATTCAGAGATGTGCAAATCCAGCATGTAAGATAGATGTTTCTCTTCTTGTGTGTCTAGCTTCCCCCTTTTGTCTCCACCAGGGGATTTGCACGGGAGTTATGTTTTTGCCCCATTCTGTCTGTTTGTCTGTAACATCTCAGAAAGTTATGGATTTATATGAAAAAATAATGGAAATGTTGTTAATGAGTAATAGTGGTTAGATTTTGAACAGGCACATCTCATGTCCCTGATGGGAAAGAAATTGCTAATGTGGCATGAAAGAATCATTTTGGAGAAAATTTGACATGTGAAACTGGCATATTGACGTTAGCCTCATGTTGGCAGATGTATACCAGTGCAAAAGTGAAAGTGGGTGCCATGCAGTTTATTATTTCATATACAGTGCAGAAAAGTATTCAGACCCCTTCACTTTTTTCACTTTTGTTATGTTGCAGCCTGATGCTACAGTCGTTTAAATTATTTTTTTTCTCTCATTAATCTACACCCAGTACCCCATAATAACAAAGTGAAAACAGAATTGTAGAATTTTTCCCACCATCTCGTTGGTGGAAGTAATTAATTTTGTTTGTAATTTTTTACAGTGCCGGAGGTGAGGAGGCGGTTCCCTGAGGACTACGTTGACCAGGTTCGAAACCAATAACATGCTTCTGTTTTCTTTCAGAAGCCATTCATTTCTACCTTAGTTTTGCAACTTTTGCAACATTTCTGCAACTCCCCTCTTAACCCTGTTCTAGTTTCCTGGCATACATTTTGTTTTGTGTTTTCAAACCAATCCCTTCTTTGTTGTTTGTTTTGTGCAATCGACTTGTATCTTGTTTGACATTTTGGGTCAGATGTGCACAGAAGTACCACTTTATGCTATGTAGTGGGGGGCAGTATATTGAGAGAAACTATGCACCAGCAGAACCACCAGAAGAAAGAAAAAAAATTTGAGATGTAGCCCTGAAATTTTGCATCTAAAACATCATCACTATTATGTCCTTGAATCAAGATGCTCAACATGTTGTCATATGCTTTCGTAATGGCTTGCCAATTTTTTTGACCCAAATTTTGACCTCAAACTGCTCAAAAGTGGGGGTAGGTTTGTCTGAGGTTTTTCAAAATTGCCACTCTAATCCTCAACTCGTAGTATTTTTAGGTGGATCAATGTGCCACCATTATGGTGCACAGATGCTGCTATACTACCCACTGAAAATCACCTTTTGCTCATTTACTTAATTTTCATTCACTTTCTGTTGACTTTTTTCTTGTGCCAATTGAATTTTCTGTATCATAATAATCCTAATATATTTTTTAAAAACTGTGCAAATCACCTTTCATGCATAAACGACGTTCTTATGAATCACTGTATGCATGCATTTATGTCTCTGTGTATGATAGAGTAATAAAACATTTAAAAGCTGGTAGAATCCCTTGTGTTCAGACAGGATTTTTTTTTACAGCATCAACAACTGGTTCTTTGCTGCTGTGCTGCCTTCTTATGATGTGATGGTAAACATGATGTTAAAGTCAGGGGTTTTAACTGATTCGACTTCTCTTCTGGATGTTGCTCTGCAAAACTGGGCAAGATTCTTCAGCTCTATTACCCTTTATCTCTCTCCCATAGGAAACTCTTCAGACTGTGCCCAAGTTCTGTTTCCCCTTCAGCATGGACAGGTACAGCCCAAATATACACACTCTACACACTGAAAACCTGTTACATACACACACACACACACACTTTGACTAAATCTCTTCATCCACATTCTGATGTTTCACGACCAGCACACACACTTTACGCGTAGTGTGGTAATGCTGAGTAATGCTTAAAAAACCCCAAATGTGTACCGCCACCTGGGAGCTGGTAGGCATTAGTGGCTTCATCAAGGATACAGATTTCAACCTAGGTCCTGTGTCTGAGGGATGATCTCTCTGCTCTCTGTGCCACATTGTTGCACAGTGTTACAGATTATTCCAAAGATAATGTGAGATTAGTCAGCAAGATTAGGGTGTAATTTCCAGGGGGTTTCTTGGTGTATGAAGAAGATATCAGATAAAGTGGGACTTTCTGTCTGCTGTCTGTAGAAACATCAACCTCTGTTTCTCTCTTTTTCTCCCTGTGTGTGTCTGCCTCTCTTGCCCTCCGTCCCTCCCTCATCCTCCAGCCTAACGGTGAATCAGGTTGGGCAGAACTTCACATTTGTCTTGACTGATATTGAGAGCAAACAGAGGTTTGGCTTCTGCCGCCTCTCATCAGGCGCCCACAGCTGCTACTGTATCCTCAGGTGAGGAGTGTGCACACACTTACCTTTGGTTAAGATAATGTATGTAATATTGTTATTAAAGTTGTTTTTTCCCTAAAAACCCGTCCCAGCTACCTGCCCTGGTTTGAAGTGTTTTACAAGCTCCTCAACATCCTTGCAGATTACACAGTCAAAGGCCAGGTAAGGATTGGCTGTCACAGTGACTTACCTTGTTTTCTTGTACCTCGTCTCTTCGCTGTGCATTATGTTTTTAAATATGGATTTTTCTGATCTCAAACAATAATGTATTTTCTAAACTTGTTCGGTCACGTTAGCTGTGCATAAACTGAACATAGGAGATAAATCAGGCTATTGTATGAGGAACGTGCCCTTCAACAGAATTATGAAGTCTAAAAACGTTTTTTGCAAATTCAGTGCAGGCTATAATGTTTTTTCAAAGGCATTACTTTGTGTTAGAGTTAATTACATTTATATTGTTTTTCTGTCAGAAGACGTTTCTTAAATGGTTGCTACATAAGTTTTGGATTGTTTGAATTTTTCAGGAAAGCCAGTGGCAAGAGCTCCTAGTTTCACTACACACCCTCCCCATCCCTGAGCCTGGAGTTCCTGTCCATCTTAGCGTGGTACGTCTGACAGCTTTAAAGCATCAAATGAGCCTAAGCATGAGTTACACTGGAAACACCACAATGTCATTCCTCTTCATCTTTTCATCTGTTATTCTGATGCTTTTTACAAATTTTAATGTTGTAACCTGACATTTATTTATTTATGTTGTAAGCTGTTATTGCATTACTATATGTGTTTATGAATGTATTCTCTTCTGTCACAAAAGGTATTTGTTGGATCATAGTGTTATATTTTCCAGAGATTTGCTGGAAAAAAAAAATTGATTGATGATCAACTACGGTACAACTTTGCCAAGTGTTGCTTTGGCATTTTCCTGGCTGTGCATAGACAGTGTCAACATTGGCACACTGCAGCCTGGATGACAGTGCCACTCCTTTACAGTGGTGCATTAGTTGTATTTATATTGCATTTGCATTGATAGTTTAAATTAGATCTGGATGTTTACATAAGGTGGTTGTAATAGTGTTTTCAACAGCTGTAATCATGATATTAATGATAATAACAGTAGTAATGGTTGTTATGTTGATAGTAAATAGTGCAAGTGGTGGTAAACGACTGAATACCTTCCCAGCGGGCCGTCTGTGTTCACAGGAACACACTTGTTTGTTTGTTTCTTTGCATTGCTTTTCTGATCCCTCTGGGTTTACTTCAGTGTGTCCAAACTGACAGGCGTTGTTTTTTTTTTGTCTTTTCCAGCATTCCTACTTCACTGTGCCTGACACAAGAGAACTCCCCAGCATACCTGAAAATGTGCGTGCTATCATTTACTGTGTGCCTTGAAGGACACTTTTTATTTCACTTTTTGACCACACGCAACACTCATTGTATGTATATCACAGAAAAATGACAAAAGACTCTAACACTCTAATTCTAGTTTACAATCCCCTTAAATCTGCCTAGGGAAAATTTCTCTCTCGATAAAGATGATTCCTTATATTACTTATCTATACTTTTCATCATTTAAACTTGCAAAGCCACCGTCAGTATAGAAAGTATTTGGGTTACATCTCAGAGTGAATTTAGAGCTACACAACACCAGGACACCAATGTGAGGAATGACATTTGGTTTAGCCAAGGTTAGTGAACTGGCAAAAACAAAAGCTATAACTTTATTCACATATAATGGGACACTTTGTTTGCTGTAGCTACAATGGCCACTAAAGTTTAGTGCTTGAAACCATGGGTGGAAACTGGAATGTTGCAGGTAGAAACATGATCACTAATGGTAGATTTTTTTGTCATTAATCATAGAAACATGAATCATTTATGTAGCTTCAAAAAGGTCTAATGAAATGATTATAGATTCCATAACTAGGCCGTGTTTCCTGAAGTGATACATAGGAGGAAGGATTACAAGACTGATTCATGAGTTTTGAATGTATGTTACTGTGCAAATGAAAATGAGAAATGTTACATTCATTCAGTTAAATGTAGCATTCGTTCCGCAGAAAAGTAGTAATATTACCTTAAAGGGCCACTGAGTCCCAGGGTACCACCAGTGATATAGAGTATAATATGGTAAGCAGCCAGCTGTAATCGATGACATTCAACGTCAACATTATGAGCTCAAATAATTTTAGTGTCTTGATTATTAAAAATAGCTAAACCAAATCCAAATCAGTGTGAAGCCTGACCTCTAGTGGTGAAAAGTAGGGCGCCTGGTGTTTGCTAGCAGGTGATGTTGCCTCCTGTTGGTGACATCACCTGTCGCCAAAAAACAGGCACCTTACTTTTCACTATTCGAGGTCAGGCTTCACACAGATTTAGCTTTGGGGTTTGGTAACTCTTTAATTTCTTCACAGTGACCACATTTTCTGTCATATGTTTAATTAAGTGCTTTAAAATTGTACAACTAAAAAAGGTAAGTAAATTGAGTTTGGCTGTTAAATAGTAGCCATTTTGTCAGTTAGAGCTCTTTCAGTTTTTGCCATTGGCTATACAGTTATTATGTTGAAATGAGATGAGATGTAAATCAGATTCAGCAGTAAATTATTTTTTTAATTTGCTGAAAAGGAGACATAAGATGTAGAAGTGATTCTGCTGAATGCATGCCCAGAGATAGGTGGAGGAAAAAATGTGCATGAAGAAACACAGGCCTTAGGTTTTTGTAACACAGTTTTCACATAAAATGATTTTTGTTCATAATCTTCAAAGTTGTGTAATACATTGTTGCCACCATTATCTCATAATATCTGTTCTGGAAAGATAAATTGTTTTTGTTATTGAAAAGAGCTATACTATATGTGCAGTATGTTTAATTTTACAACATCTACCACAACTTGTAGTGTATGTTATCATGGTCTGCTGGCCTTTGTTTTAACAACTAACTCTTTCCTTTGTATTTTTTTCTCTTATTGTGTGTCACCCTTGCAGAGAAACCTAACAGAGTACTTTGTAGCAGTAGATGTCAATAACATGCTCCATCTGTACGCTAGTATGCTTTATGAACGTCGAATCCTCATCAGCTGTAGCAAACTAAGCACTGTAAGTAGAAACCACCTCCTGTCTCTCCTCTCTTCTACAACTCTGTCCATCCTCCTGTCTCTCCATCCTTTCAGTAACAATAATGTCTTTCAGAATCTGCAGTTTACTTTTCAGCAGTCAGAGATAGTGCAGTTCTCCGCTGTATTTTAACTCTGTTCAAAGGATGTGACAATGGCAGAAAGGCTGTTTAGTGGGCTGTAGGGGGGCATTGTCGCCTCTGCCCAGTGCTCAGCCTTGTGGACTTAGAGGGTAGAAGGATTTGGGATTTCTTTTCCCCGTTATTTGCACTGAAGCCAAATACAAGAGTTCAAGGCACCTATCCAGTACAGGAAAAAGAGGCATCCTACCATGAGAATAAAACCATCCTAAAGGCAGGTCTCCCCCCAATTTACTCTGGTAAAGTAGTCCCAGGGACTACTTTACCAGGAACGAAAAGATTCCTTCTGTTTGTTGCTGTGTTTTCACCATTGTCTAAAGTCCCATGAAGACTAGTCAAATTAGTCCATTGACCTAATAGCTTTAGAGCATAACCGCGCTTGTGTTGTCAGCTCGATCAATCGATCTGTTTTTCTCTCGTCTTTTTTTAATGAGGAAGTAGACAGCGAAGCTTCACTATACTTTTAATTTTTTCAAACAAAGAGAATTGTCCTCCCCTCATCCTAAACTGATCCTAACTTGAAACTAGAGTACTTCCTTGTTTTATGAGTAAAGCAGCCACGCTGTGTGTTTGACCAATCTATGACGGTCATCCCTACAAGCCCCTCCCCCAAAGTTCACGGGCCATTGGAAAACACTAACCTGTGAGCAGGGACTTTATGTGGGGTAAACTACATTTTGACCCTGGTCCCAGCAGTTGATTGATTGTTTGACATCTTTAAAGTCCCCGAGGGGCAATTTGATTTACAGCAGCTGTTGGCACAATCCACACCCGGTAAAAACAATAGAGTAAAAAGAATAAAAAGAAACAAATAAAATATAGAATTACAATAGAAATACATACAACACAGTGGATGTCTTCATGAAAAAACAACAACAGTGTAATGCCTACAGTCGGTTCAAGTATTTGACAGCTGATGGTATAAATGATCGACTTAGCCTTTGCCACCGTTGAAACGCAGACAGTTCCTCTAAAGGTTCCTAGTCCCTGGGGAAGGTTCCTTCAGTTGAAAAAGGGCTTAGGCACTACACTTTGGGCTAGACTACAAAAATCCTGAACTATTACTTTAAACGTTCCAACGTTCTAACAGGTAAACAGGCAACTGCATCACATTCATTATTAAGTCAATTTATAGATATGGTCTGTGAAGTAGTGGGTATCACAGCGTCAACAGTGTATCCAAGCAGTCACAACTTAGACGGTAATATAAATTTTGCATCGAAATGCTATTTTTAAAAAAATGTTGATCTTCATGCAAAATTCAGAACACAGAGGCTAGTCTTTAAAATTTGAATTTCAGTTTTGGAGCATATGTTTAGCTCTGTGTGAGCATTTATTTATTTTCCGTTTCATTGAATTTCTCTACTAATTGAACTGTCAGCTGCTGATGTGCTCATGTTTTCCTTCTAAGTATCTCTGCTTAAACAGCGGTGTACCATTATGCGTTGTGAACATTTTGTCCCGTATGCGTTTCCCTCCCCAAACAGTTAACAGCTTGTGTCCATGGGTCTGCAGCCATGCTGTATCCAATGTATTGGCAACATGTTTACATTCCCATCTTGCCTCAGCACCTCATCGACTACTGTTGGTGAGTAGGCCACCTGTCATCCAGACTCGAGAATGTGTAAAATGCAGTGTAAATTTATCGCTACACACACAAGGACACACAGTGCGCAGCATTACACACACATCCCCTTCAAAATACCAATCATCCCTCCACATAGGTATAATATATATATTTTTAAATTTTAATTCATTCATTATTTTTTTAAATGTACACTACAGACAGAATACACATATTTTGACAATATGTTGTGAGATCTTTAGTACCCCTGCATGATTTACAAAATGTTTTGTTGGAATATAAAATGTGGATAAATTGTAGTAAATTGGCCAAAGATTCCAAATTACCGGAATGGTCCTTTAATGCTGCTTTTTTTTTTTTTTTTTTTTTTTTTTTTTTTTTTTTTTTTACTTTTTTTACTTATGTTCCTGATCTTTTTTTTTTTT
>OMLB01064494.1:4663-15341 GCA_900302555.1 Myripristis jacobus | reverse complement strand
CTGGGAAGAAGGTCGTTTAGGAATTGAGCTGCTCTGTGTTTGGTTAGACCGGACTGACTTGGAGGGAACATGGATTACACACCACGTTGGTTTTGCATCTGATCCCAGACTCACTTCCTCTGAGCCTGTGGCCAGGGTGCCAACCGGCTGAGGCTGTGGCCCTTTTCCTTCATGACTTCACCTGCTCTCTCTCTCCACAGGCAGCGACAAGACCTACCACCAGTGGCTGTTCACTGTCAAGGTGAGTTCACAACCGAGATCGTCTGTGTAGGGAGATATGAGCAAGAAATGACCCGAACCTCTGCAAGAAATTAATGAAAAGATACAGGAAAATGACCAGAAATAGCGTCACCATGTATATAAATAATATTATGGTAATTTTCAGGTCTTTTTCTTTTCTTTTTTTCTATAATTTTATGCCTAATTCATTAATAGTTTTCTTGCTATTTCTTTTTACTTTTTTTTTGGTTAATTTTGTCGTAATCCTAGGTTTGTTTTCTTGCAATTTAATTTTACATGTATAATGTTTTTGAAAGAAATCAAGTGAATTTGGTCCAGTTTCAATGGGTTCATCTATACATACACAATAAAAGTTACACAAACCTGTTGATTTATTTTTATTAAAAAAATTCTTACTCCTGTTTGCACCCATGTCTGCAGGCTTTGGCTCACAAGGTTTCATGTAGAAAGACACACAACTTTGGTCTTTTTGTTTGTGTTTAGTTTCTTTTGCTATATCTTCTCTCAAGATAACTGAAAGTGGAGCATAACGGTGATATTTAGGTTTACAAGTTGCAGTTATCCCTTAACAATTGTCTGACTGTGTGTCTGTGTTGTCTGATAGAAAGGGGGCGGGGCTATCTTCAACACAGTGAAGACGAAGGCCAACCCGGCCATGAAGACTGTTTACAAGTTTGTAAGCACCTGATTTCTTTTAGGAACTACCAAATAAACCCTGCTTTTACTCCACTGCTCAAAGCAAGAATCTCAATGCCTTTGCTTCTGTTTTTTTTCCACATCGCAGGCGAAAGACCATGCAAAAATGGGCATCAAGGAGGTCAAGAGCCGGCTAAAGCAGAAGGTATACAACTGTGCAATGTCTTGAAAGCACTCAAGCTCATACTTGAACTGTTTTGTAAATTTGTGATTCTGAAGGTGGTGATAATTCACGCTTTTTCCCTCACAAACAGTAACAATAAATAAATAATCCCCCCTTCCTAATGCTACCTGTCCTCATCCTGACGTGAATCTGGACTTGAGCCATTTTTCCCCCTTTTGGCCTCTCTCTCAAATCTCTGGCCTCTTTAACTGCTCTAACACACCCTCATCCCCCTAGCCACGCCGAGCTTCCTCCTTTCCCCTCCCACCGCCCTTTTACTCCTCCCTATACCCACGCCAACCTCGACCTCCCTGTGTTCCCCCTCTCCAGGAGCAGGCAGAGAACGGCTACTCCACCGCAGGGACGGCAGTCATCGACGACAGCAGCACGGCAGCGTTTCCCTCTTCCACCAGTGCAGTCAGGAAAGAGGGGCCACCGCGAACCTGGGATGACCACAGATCCATCACTGTGCACTTTGGACAGGTGGGCCGAAATGAATGAAGCCACGAATGAAACAACTAAAACTTGTTAAAATAAAATAGTTGTTGAAACAGACACTGGAATGCAGCATTATTTGATGAATGGTTGAAGTTGAGTATTCAAACTGTAATTTTGTCTAGCTACCAATCAAATTAATGTTATTCCACCCGACACATTTTCAACAAATTGGACTCACTTCAGTGGGATCTCCCTACATCACATGTCCCATTAAGCATTGCCAGACACTGCTAAATAAAGAGCATTTATTTATATATTTTTGTCCTTTGTCCTTGTATACTTGTTTAACTAACTTCACAACTTCCCTTTAGCACAATCAAAGAAACCCTGCAAAATATCTAGAAAGATAACAATTGCTTAGCGTCTCTTCTTCAGTTTTCCTTTTCTTGCCACTTCTGCTCTGTGCATGGAAATATTTTTATGGGGCCGTTCTGGTATTTTTGTGTTTCCTAGGCTCGACCGCCAATGCTGGTAAAGAGACCGTGCAACAACGCAGGCGTGGAAAGCAGCCCTGACCAGTAAGGCTACTTCCATTAGATTATATCCCACCGTCTATGTCACAAATACTGAATTTCGCTCACAATCTTACACATGTATTGCATGAATTGCATGCGCTGTTTGTGCGCAGTTCAAAGATATAACACAAACATATGCAGGCATTTTGCTTACATCAGGGGAAAACATTGTTTCTTCAAAAAGTGAAGATGTCAGGAATTACCAAAGTTCACCGTGTTTGGAAGTCTGAGAAGTCATGAACAAGCCTAAAAATACGATTAATACATTTTACAATTCAGAAATGTCGGGAAAGTTCTGAAATACAACTGCTTGCTTTTGGAAAAGATCAGTAAAAATGTTATAAATGGAAAAGCAAAGCTTAAGAAGGACCTTGAATGTGATATATATTAACTTATTGCCACTACAGGGGGTTTGAGAAAAATCCTCATCCTGAGTATCATGTTTGTGGCCAGATGCAAGAACAACTCAAGGCTGCTGGGTTTCTTTCAGAATAAATGACTTTTGTCTATTCTGTGTCAGTGTAGTCCTCCACAACTTCCTTTTCACACAATTAAACAAATCCTGTAAAATAGCTTAGCGAGATAACTAATAGTTTACCTCGTCTTCAGTTTTCCTCTCCTTTCCACTTTCCCCTCTGTGAATTGTCAATTTCACCTATCTCTAATCTTATCTGGCCTGGATTTCCTTTTCTCTTCCTTATTCTCACTCTAGCTCTATTCGTCCCACTCGTCACTACACAGTCTTTCTCTCTGAAGATTCATCCGGAGACGAGCTCCAGCATGATGACGACTCCATCTCTGGCTTTCCTGACAGCTTTCTCTTCTCAGTACCCTTTGAGTGGTCTCCCCTGTACGCACTTCTCTAATCAGCTCTGCATTTATTTACGCTTGCACTACTGATGCTTCATGGTTGTGTGGTTAATAAGTCTTCTCAGCCTCTATCTATTTCTCAGTTGTTTGTGTACCACTCTGTGCGTGTGTGTGTGTTTTCCCTTTATTTATATGTTCGAAATAACCACTTTTAGACCTTCAGATTTAGGATTTTTTTTGCTAACAGAGGTCATTTAGGCCAGAACATGGGGTAAGTTTAAGATTAGGAGTTTGAGTTAAGATGAGGCGGTGCCGTCCTGAGGTATTTCAGGGCCATAGTCAAAACATGGTTTGGAGGCACTTGTGTTTTAGAATGAATAGATTAACAAAAACAAGATTTTACTTCACTTAATGAACAAAATTCACTGAACAAATGTTTATACAAATGCAACACCAATAACAAAACAATTTGAGAATTGTTTTGAGAATTTGTAATTTATTTTTGAAACCAAATGAATTTGCTCAGGTTTCAAAGGGTTAAATGCTTGTGAAACGTATCTGAATGTATCAGACGCCTTTCACAGTCAAATTTACTTCAAGTGAGAAAGCAGTATCTTACAGTATGCAGTTATGGTTGGGCATATGTGGTGAGATAAACATAAACATGCTCGAGCTGAAATTTCTTTTAATATGATGTGAATGTGGCAGAGCATTAGCAGCCCAGTGCAAATTTGACAGTGTTGGAAAAGTCCCTGCAAACAGAGGTATGTAAAGCAAAAACGAGGAAAATAAAGCCCAGACTGAAGATAACAAATTGTCCTGTAAGGTTAGGGCTGGATATAGTAGATGAAAAACCCATCTAAGGAAGATGTGTGTGTGTGTGTGTGTGAGTGAGTGTGCATATTTGACTCACACACATGGACGTAACCAGCTGCTGAACACTGTGCCCACCAGGCCGCAGCCTTACCACTCTCTGAAAGAGGCAGACTTTGCGGAAGCAGAGGATCCTGTCTTCGGGGCGGAGTGTCACACTGCCCCACCCAGCCCCATCACTGAGAAGCTCTCCAGCGTCAACCTGCTGGGTGACATCTTCGGCTGCCAGGACGAGCTTGACAACCCACCGGTCAGTCTGGCTAAAAGTCTAGAGGACCTGAGGACTCCCAAAGACTCAGAGGACCTGCAACCCAAGTTCACCTACCAGGTCAGGGGTCATGCTCTGCCGTCAAAAGTGGGTGGTTGGCTGACAGTAGGGACCATGAAAACTAATGTAGTGAATGGCCACAAGTTACATGTGGGGAAAATAAGATAGCAGGATAGGAGTCAATTAGGGCTGTAACAGTACATGTATTGAATCGTTTGGTACGAGGCGTTCAGTTCGTTATGCGTCACAAACCGAAATTATTTTGCTAATGCCACTTTTTATAAAATCAATTTTTAATGGATGTATAAAGTGAATGCAATGCAATACACTGCGCCCAACATGGCAGCCAGTACTATGTAGCAAGCAACTGAGAGGCACTAAACTAGCTCATTGCAGTATGGCTAAGAATGCCATTACCATACCACAAATAGAGGATCCTCCAAAAACCTACAGGTCTGGCATTTGGAGCCACTTTTTGTTCCCTGTGAATTGCGAGGGCGATGGCAAAAGCGGTGGATGAAAAACAATGGTATGACGCGTGACAACTCATTTACGCGGACGACACCCCAGTGTGTCCACAGGTGGAACCGGCGAAAACAAGGAGCAACACACACGCTACAAACTATCACCGCAGCATTTCTGCAGGCGCAGCCATTCCCAACTGATTCAAACAGGACAAAAGAAATCACCGCGGCGACTGGCACATTTATAGCCACGGATATGAGATCTCACTCTGTAGTGGAAAACACAGGCTTTCACAACATCCTTAGTGCAGCTGGACCCCGGTACACTGTTCCTTCACCAGCCCATTTCAGCCAGACCATAATTTCATCTTTGTACAAAAAAAAACACAAAAGCACAAATAGAGAATGAAATGTCCGAAGCAGCCGTTGTTGTTCTGACCACAGACCACAGACCACAGAAAGAGAAGTCACGGCCATAGTTGTCGTCATCATCAACAAACAGATCATACTTTATGATGTTAGTTTAATAAGTAGCTGTTAGTGTTTTTGTTTATATGCTGCTCAGAAGACATCCCAGAAGACAGGTCAGGTATAGCTCCATCATTTTTCAAACAAAAAAAAAAGATCATAGTTGATTATGTCTTAATGAATAACTATTTTTAAAAATCAATTTCTTTGGCACTTACACTTTTTTGCTGTATCGTATCAAACTGAAACGTGAATTTTGTGTACTGTCACAGCCCTAGAGTCAACTTCGCAGTGTTTCGATTGTGTTTTTAGTGTAGGGTTAAAACATCCAGCAATTAGAGCTTTCATTTTAATTCTGTTCTTAAAGGGATACTTCAGGCATAATGCATGGCTAAAAATATCTCGAGTCATCATTTAATTTTTTCCTGCTTTATGTGCACCATCAGTTTTGTGGTCTAAATACTGTCTTGTTTTTGCAGCGCATGGACCTGAGTGCCAGTGAACGCACTCGCACTCTTCCAGGACTCAGGCTGTCCAACCCCTACAATAAGTTGTGGAGTATAGGGCAGGATGACATGGCTATGCCCATTTGTGTGCCTCCGAACTGGGATAGACTTCACTCTGACCACCCTGCTGTGCATCAGGACGGCCAGGCCTCTAGCCGTGACAGTTTTGGACCGGGCCCTGACCCACTGGACCCTTCCACCCCCAGTCAGGGCAACATCACCATTCCACGTCCCCATGGAAGAAAGACACCCGAACCTGGTAAGGTCCTAGCACCCCCTGTGGCCCAGCCCCGTTCTAAACCAGCAGGCCATGGGGAAGGAAGGTCGACGGCAGGGGGACAGGAATTTAGGCAAGCCCTAGGGATGACCACCGAAGAGGACCTGCTGAAGCCCACCAGGGCCAGTGAAGACAGTATAGATCTGTTAAGTCTTCTAGACCCGCTTAACAGCTCAGGAGAGACCAAGACCGCTTCATTGGGTGGGAAGGGAGGAGACATCAGTGCACCCTCTTCTTCTTCTTGCAAGCCCACGATACCACCCAGGCCATATCCGCAGGGCTTGCCTCCCTTCCCACTACAGCCCCATGTATCACTCAATCCCTTCACTCAGTCCCTCCATTACACCTCCCCTCAAACACACTACTCCCCAACTATTAGTGGGAATCCCTTCAATGTGGCCTACGGGCCTCCAGCAGGCTCCTACTTCCACACCCCACCCCACCCATCTGTTTCTACACTACCAGGGCTCTACAGACAACATTCACCAGGTGGCTCCACTCTCTCACCCAACTTTGGACCAGTCCAGTCAGCCTTCCCCTCCTCAGCCACTTCCATGCCCCACTTCTCTGCCAGCAACCACGCTCTTTCCAGCCTGGTGGACTCGCCCTTAGCCCTCAGCCCAGCCCCAAACATATCGGCGAAGCCTCTTTATGCCGAGAGAGACTCCCAGGAAACTCAGGATCCCTTTGGGGACCTGCTGACTATGGCCAAGCCAGCTACACCGCCCAAAAAGAAGGTGGAGGACCTTCGGAGGAGGTGGGAGACCTTTGACTAAAGTCTGTGAATATCCACTGAGTTGAATTCCCCCCCAAATCCCCTCCACTACCACCAGCTTTGCTGCTGACCAATGATGAACATGTGTCTGGTGAACAAATTGGTAGTCTGGACTAAGTTTTTCCCCTTGTGCTTTGACTCATCTGTTTCTGCATACAAGAACTGTCAGAGTTTTGGAGTTTTTTTTCTCTTTCTCTTTCTGTGTGTCATTCTGTCCAGGAAAGCGGACACATACCCGGCCTTGCTTCTTC
Source organism: Myripristis jacobus (assembly GCA_900302555.1). Classification (NCBI taxonomy): domain Eukaryota; kingdom Metazoa; phylum Chordata; class Actinopteri; order Holocentriformes; family Holocentridae; genus Myripristis; species Myripristis jacobus. The sequence continues at coordinate 8,537 of OMLB01064494.1, read as the reverse complement.
AGTACATCAGATGCCAACAGTTCAGAGCCCATCGCCAGTTGCTAGAACAATAATTTGCACAGTGCCGCTCAGTGTAGATGTGTGATTCCCAAAATAAGCACCATTTCCTGAAGTCTTAAGAAGAGATCTGTCATGCTCTAGTTACTCACAGCAACGTATGTCAACATGATGCCAACTTTTATGATTAGCTAGTCATCAATTGTTGATTAACAGCTTAAATAGTATTGTGGTAGTATTATGGTGCATCTCAAACAAGCACTTAGTTCACCTATGGATGTCTTAAGTAGGCTCTTGCAGACTGGTGTTTTGCTTGGCCCTAAGGATCAATCTCACCCTTGGCTTGTCTCATTCATATGTGAAAATGAGTTGCCTCATAAATATATTAATTAATTTAAAAATAATTACAGGATCAATTGAAACTTAAGATTTGAGGAAAGACTGAGCTTACAACAGACTCCTCTGCAGTGTCATATTAAGTACAGCACTGTCCCTATGAAATAATTTTAAACATTTGTCTGATTAAATATATGGGGACTTTGAAACCCGTGATTGTATATTGTTTTTAGAGGGAGAAACATGGATCCCAACCTTTTTGCCAATACTACTGTTCAGACTCTCCCTACGCATTTCGTCCTGTTTATTTTTGCCTTAAGTATTTTATTTTCTGTGATTTTTTTTTTCCAGTGCTTAGCTACTGAGGAACAGGCTGCCTGCAACAGTGTGTTAAGTGTTAATAGAGAGCAAAAATTATGTTTTTCACAATTGCTACCAGTTTGATTCTATTTTTGCTGATATGAATTTAAAACAAAACCTCACCAACAATATAAATTGTGTGGTTGTGAGACTACCTAATCTATTTAGCCTTTACTGCTTTGTAGGCAATCTTGGGGGACCAATGTGTGGTGAATGCCAAAAAAATCCTAATTGCTTAAAAATGCTGTGAAAAAGGTGTCTTAACAACAAGCACATGTCTGGTTGCTGTTTTATGTGTAAATTTGACATAATATATGGTGTATGACTGATTAAAGAGTGGTGAATAGTAGCCTACTGCATATGCTTGAAATACAGACACTTCATCATATGTCGTTGGCTTAAAACAAAAGGTCGACTGCGCCCAAGGACTTTGTGTGGTGCATTGCACAGCAGGAAAAAAATTTTCAGTAATTTTCCATTATTCTACATCATAGCATATATTGATGACTCTTTAATTGACTCAATAGTCATGCCTTGAACAAAAATCTGCCAAAAAACTGCGCTTTATATTTTATTTTAGTTTACTTTAGAAAAAGGTTTCTTTTTCTTTCTTTTTTGAACCTCAAACCTTTTTTTTTAACCTGAACATCAGACACATTTAAGGAAGAGGCTAAAACCCAAATTCTTAAATTCTTCCAAGAGGACAAGATTATCAAAATGTAGCACGCTCTGTGGAATATTTCAAATCCAGGGAGCAAAGTAGGAGAAGTTTTTTTTTTTCTCTCCTCCAGCTCAGTGCAAATCCTTGTAACGTGTAAGGACGCCACCTGCTGGAACGAAGCTGAAGCCTGTTGGCGGTCAGCGTCAGGAGATTACATATATACGAGTTGAACTAGCATGGCCTCATACACAAAAATACATGCTCTTTATTATCCTGTGATTACCGCAACTTTAGAGTATGGAAGATGATTAGGGCCACTCAGAAAAAAAATGTCCTGAAATTAATCTCAGAATGTAAAGTCATAATTCTGAAAAATGTCAAGACTTATGAGGGAAAAAGTGAGAAATCAGAGAAAAAAGGATTTGGTAGAGAAAAGGCAGAATGGTTACTTTAAAGTCACAGTTTTGACTTTCACACCACAATTCTGAGATTAAAGTCAGAAATCCGACTGAATTCTCACAATTCTGACTTTTTCCTCGCAGAATTGTGAGATTAATCTCAGAAGTCAGTTGAGTCAGCCACAGTGACTGAAACACGCTGCCCACTCACAGAAGTCTCTTTGAAATGCACTTTCAAAGGAACATTTTGAGTTTGTCGGATCATGACCTCCAGTCGTGGTGCTGTATCTAAGTTGTGTGTAGGCCTTGCCAGAAAAAGTTTCTGAAATAGTTTTGTCAGGATTGAAATTTGTGTACTTTTGCCTGTTTGATCAACTTTTTGATATGAAATAAGGGGAAAAATCCTGATGTTTTCCCTGGTGACTTATGGTATGTTGGTAATCACGTGAACAAGAGATTACAAAATACCAGAATACAGAAGCTTGACTGATTCTATTGCCCTGTTGAAAACTAAAATCTAAAATTTAATTATAAATTCAGCATTTTATTATATTGTTGTACTTTTTTGAACAAAGAAAAAAATGGCCAGGATAAAACAATGAAAAGTACTTCCTGATTATAGGAAATACACGATATGGTGGATATAAATTATGATTATAAATTTTAAGTCAGTTGTGATACATTGTGATTAATTTTAACTCAGTTGTGATAATCATTTTTTAACTTATTTATCAGAGATGTCATGCTATAAAAGAGTGTCAGTATTAATTTGGTATAGTATTATCTATATCTAGTCTTCCCAAAGTAATTAATGTAAATGGTAAATCATCACTGCTCCCACTTTTTTTTTTAAAAATGACTGACTTCTGCTTCATCTTGTGGGACTTTTTTGTTTGAATTTCCACATTTATAAAAGTAGCTCTCCTGTGATTCATAGTAGAATGTAATAAATTGGTATGTGCTAGCATTTCCCTGTACCTTGCACACACTTGATGACAATGATAGTACTGTAATAGAGCATTTATAAATCCCTGTTGCAAATAACGGATGTTGTCGTCATGGATACGTCGATACATATCAGCTGAGGTCCTCGGGTGCCATTCATGAACTCAAGTGGTGTCCAGTTATCCTTCTGTCTGTATGATTTCTCTGTTTCCTGTAAAAAAAAGCTTTTTTCATACAGGTGAGCACTTTTAAGTTTGATTTTGCTTTGGCTTTATTTTGTTGCGTTTTCTGTTTCTTTGTTCTGTTTTGCATATCTTGTAATTAAATGCTACATGCAATCACCAACTGTTTTTCCATCAATTCAGCTTTCTCTAACATGTAGAAGGATGCAGCACTGGTCTGCTTGTTTCTTTTAATTGGTTTAATGGGGAGGCGCAAATTTCATAGATGCAGTGTACGCCCATATTCGACTGGGAGGTTGCAGAGACAATTTGTGCTGTAGGTCACCGGAGAAACTGTAGGCTTAACTGTCTCTGAATGTAGCTGTGGACTCTGCTTTGTGCCTGCCACAAGTAGCCTCAGTGTCATATTACATACGTAGCATAGTATGTAATATCTCTTATCAGTACATTATATCTTAGCATAAGTGTCATAAGCTTTCACTTTATTTCTTGCAAAAATACATAAATATATTTAAAATGAAATTCCAAGAAAATTACCATGAAATTGCCCCAAAAACATTGGAAAAAGGGAATCATGAAAATTTTAAAAAAGAAAAAAAAAATAGAAAAATTAGAAAATTATAAGGAGATCGCCATAAAATTGGAAAAAAAATCCCATAAACCTATATTTGCAATTATATATTTAAACTGCAAGAGAGTGAAGTCCATCAGAGGAAAGTGCAGCACAACATCTCTACCTCTACAGCAGCAGACCCTGATACAGTGGACTGGGTAAGCCACAGTCCACCTGTCATCAAATGACCTGAGACGCTTTCTTCTCTTGCAGCACGTTTGCCTTGTTGCATTTTTATCAGCTTTTTGTATGTCTTGACTTTCGCATTTATTTTTCTGAATTTGGAACTCATTTCTACTGTATTTTGCTTTTATGTGTGAAGCACAATTTACTTTGAAGGCCACCATCCTTTTTTTTTTTTTTTTTTCCCAAAAAATAATTT
>OMLB01064493.1:0-11842 GCA_900302555.1 Myripristis jacobus | reverse complement strand
AGGGCGGATCTCATCCACCCCGGCCGCCCTGCCACTGAGGAGCTTGCAAACTACCTCAGTGACCTCAGCCTGGGTGATGGATGATTCCACCTCGGGTCCTCAGCCTCTGCTTCCTCAACGGAAGACGTGATGATGGGATTGAGGAGACCCTCGAAGTACTCCTTCCACCGCCCGACAATATCCCCCGTTGAGGTCAACAGCTCTCCACCTGCACTGTAAACAGTGTCAGCAGAGTACTGCTTCCCCCTCCTGAGGCGCCGGACAGTTTGCCAGAATTTCTTCGAGGCCAACCGATAATCCTCCTCCATGGCCTCACCAAACTCCTCCCAGGCTCGAATTTTTGCCTCCGCCACTGCCCGAGCCGCGGCACACCTGGCCTGCCGGTATCCGTCAGCTGCCTCAGGAGTCCCACAGGCCAACATGGACCGGTAGGACTTTCCAGCTTGACGGCATCCCTTACTTCCGGTGTCCACCACCGGGTTCTGGGATTGCCGCCACGACAGGCACCAGAGACCTTGCGGCCACAGCTCCGAACAGCTGCGTCAACAATGGAGGCCGAGAACATGGTCCATTCAGACTCAATGTCCCCAGCCTCCCTCGGGAGCTGGGAGAAGCTCTCCCGGAGGTGGGAGTTGAAGACCTCCCCAACGGGGGGTTCGGCCAGACGTTCCCAACAGACCCACACAATACATTTGGGCCTGCCAGGTCTGCCAAGCTTCCCCCTCCGCCAGCGGATCCAACTCACCACCAGGTGGTGATCAGTTGACAGCTCAGCCCCTCTCTTCACCCGAGTGTCCAAGACATACGGCCGGAGATCAGACGAAACAACAACAAAGTCGATCATCGACCTTCGGCCTAGGGTGTCCTGGTGCCACGTGCACTTATGGACACCCCTATGCTCGAACATGGTGTTCGTTATGGACAAACTGTGACTAGCACAGAAGTCCAATAACAGAACACCACTCGGGTTCAGATCGGGGAGGCCGTTCCTCCCAATCACCCCACTCCAGGTGTCACTGTCGCTGCCCACGTGAGCGTTAAAGTCCCCCAGTAGAACAATGGAGTCCCCAGTCGGAGCACTATCCAGTACCCCTCCCAGGGACTCCAAGAAGGCCGTACTCTACACTGCCATTTGGCAGTGTAGAGTACCCTGTGTCATCAACCCGAAGGCGCAGAGAGGTGACCCTCTCGTTCACCGGGGTGAACCCCAACACATGGTGGCTAAGCTGGGGAGCTTGCCCACACCTGCCCACCGCCTCTCACCGAGGGCAACTCCAGAGTAGTGGAGGGTCCAGCCCCTCTCGAGGAGCTGGGTTCCAGAACCCAAGCTGTGCGTGGAGGTGAGCCCGACTATTTCTAGCCGGTACCTCTCAACCTCCCGCACAAGCTCCGGTTCCTTCCCCCCCAATATATAAAATATATTACTATTATTATTATTATGTCTGTAATTTTCGCACATTTGGCAGCATTTGCTTGAAGAGCAAGCTTCATTTTTTCTCACAGTTTCTCTGCGCCACATTTGCATTTTCTCTCCATCTCAATAGATCCTATGAGATAACGTTCGACCCACGTTGCACTGCACACCGGCGCACCGAGCCAAAAGCTCATGATATGATTGGGCCAGCCCCGTGTCAGTGAAGAAAAATAACCAATGGGCAGCAGAGCAGCGTGTCTCAAGGGCTGGCCCGGTGGTTAGTAAACAAACTCTTGCAATGACTCTATTTGCCGAAATCATTATGCAGACGGGACCAAACTAAGCAAAAGGGGTTGTTTAGCAATGTGATTGGGCCAGCCCAGTGTCAGTCGGGCCGCTGATCTACTGGTTGTATGGGCTGGTCAGCTATTTAAATAATAATAAAAAAAATCCTGGCCTGGTCTATATGTTAACCCTTTGTGGGCTCGATTGTAGGTCTACTATTTGTCCCTTTTTATACTTAGATTGCTTTTAGAATGCATGCACTACAACAAGAATGCAGACCACGAGGAATCTCAGACCACATATAGAGAGGTGAAGGTCCAGTACCCCAAGGTCAAGAAGGGTGAATACTCAGTCGGGATTCTAAGGAGGAATCCCACACATAGTAAGTTCCAGTTAATAATGACCTCCATCAAGGACATGTTTGTCATCAAGATATGTTCAAACTTTTGAAGATACTGGATCAGCTCTCTTGTTGGAGGTCTACAGTCTAATGAGCGCATTTCCTGGTTTTGAATAGTACATAGTCTTATACTTGTAATTTGTTTTGCTTATAAACAAAAGGGTTTCAACATAACATGGACTGTTCCATGGCCACTAACATAAATGTTAGCTTGGTCAAAAAAATAAACAAACTTCAATTAAAATATCTTATCAACAATAATTTTTTAAATCATTAGTTAGTTAAAACATTAGTCAAATCATTTGTTTGCAGATGAAATGGGCCAGGGATGTGTTCAAGACAGCATATGAACAGGTGATTCAGGTTGCTAACATCTGGACTGCAATCCAGGCTAACATTTAAGGCTGGCTCTGAATACATATTTGTATGTAAATAGTCAAATTAAAATATAATTCAATATATATGAGATACTGGCAGCTAAAACTCAAAAGTATAGTATCAGTCCTCAAATCCCTGGTGGAACCCTGCTTACCATGACTCCTTGCACCCAGCCGAGGCGTGTAGGTTCAGATTGCGGCTCATCTTCCTCCTCTTCCTCAGAGCTTCCTCCTCCTGCAAATTGTCTTGCTGCTGTCTCCTCGTACAAGGGGGGAGGGCTGGAGTCCTGCTGAAACATGAGGATAAAGTCAAAGATCTATAACGTCCCTGACTCTGAAGGTCTCTCTTACATTGTTATCTGTTAAATTATAAAACTACATAGAGTAGGTGTGCATTTTCTGACCCCTGCTAAAAATATCATATGGGCTCAGCCCAACCTTTATATTTAGCTGAAACCGAATTATTCTATATTAACATAAATAAGATATAATGAAAATAGCAAGTTGCTGTTATCAGACAAAAAAAAACAAAAAAAAACAATAAGGTGTCTAGTAACACCTCCCAATTTATCTACGGCCAAATCCTCAGGGAAGCGTCTGGAGGCAAACAATCCCGGTCTTCCTCACAACAGCTATGTAAAGACACATCTTACGATGTTGGAAAGATCCAGGAGGCCCTCCCGGAGAGATACCGTGAATATCTGATCTTCCTACACAACTTCTCTGGCTGCGATACAGTACCAGCAATTTCTGGGTTTAGCAAACCAACTTTGCTCACCAAGCTCTGCAAGACTAACAAAGCAGAGAGGGCCATGGATGTGTTTATAGACATCAGAGCCAAGAAAAGTGACATCATCAAAGCTGGCTGTGAACTGTTCAAGCTCATATTCCGCGGAAATCCACCTGAAGATTAGCAAGATTTAAGATTTGATATCTTCAGCAAGCGGGCAGCAGCTGGGAGCATCAAGCCTGGGAAACTGCCTCCGACTACAGGAGCTGCAGCACAGCACTCTCTGTGGGCATAGCTCCAGACCAGAGATTGGCTACTGCTACAAAGTCCATCATTGGATGTCCTGGAGTATGGATGGAAACTAGGAGAACAAGGTTATACACCAGTCCCTTCAACAGATCCCATTGCACCGGACTACCTTCTGAAGTTTGTCAGCTGCAACTGTGCAGGGGACTGTGACACTCTGAGGTGCTGCTGTAAAAAGCAAGGAGTCAAGTGTATCTCTGCTTGTGGGAATGCGAGGATGGCACTCGCCCAACTACATTTGTCGCTGAAGTACTACAGAAAGTGCTGAAGCTGGATAAAGCACCCATCTTAGACAGAGCACATCGCACTCTCCAACAAACTCCTGATGAAGGGCAGCAACCAAGAGCCTTTGTGATTAAGTGTCACTACTATCAAGAGAAAGAAGCGATCCTGCGTAAATCACTTGCAGCACAAAATCTCATCTCTGAACACGGTGACAGGATTCGGATATTTCCTGATTATACACAGTCAGTGGCACGGCAGCGGGCTGCATTCAAGCAGGTGAGACAACTTCTGCAAGGCTGCGAAGGAGTGAAGTACGTGTTGTGGTACCCGGCCAAGCTGAGGATTACATCACGGGACGGAGTGCAGTGAAGCTTCACGGATCCAGCATTTGTAAAAGAACTCTCGGGCACATAATTCCAATAGAACTTTCACCACTTTATGCTGAGATTGCCACGGCGATCTGAAGTAAAAAGCAGGTATTGCTGACAGGAGAGACATTGAATGTATTTAGGAAATATTGCAGCCAATATGGCTTCCTCTACTGCCATCTAGACTGATATAATAAGATGACTTTCTTTACAGAGTAGTAGACAGCACGTGATGGCCAGGTTGTTCAGTAAAGAGAACTTTATTTTTTTAGTTGTGGATGGAAACGCACATACAGTTAGGAGTCATTCTGGTTGACAGTAGAGACATTTAATTTTTTCAGGAAACACTGCGGCTGTTGCCGTTTATTTTATTTCATTTTATTTTCTAATTTCACATAATTGACTCCAGCTGTTATAGATAACACTTTAATAGTGCTGTTCTGATGTTATGTCACACACTGATGTCAGGTCTCACAGTCAGTCTGATAATAAGCAATCTATTTGTGAATCCTCAATTTGCCATGTCTGACAACAGTGACACTGAATGGGTTTTCAAAACTGTTGCTGATATTGTTTTCTCAGCTAACAATTGCTTAGGACCACCAGGGATGGACAATATTCTTTACAATGTTGTTTTAATGGGTCATATGACAGGGGATCAACCTGTTAATAAGGGGTTGGTTTGCGAGCATTCATACTGTAATACACATATGCACTTTTTTTAAATTTTATTTCAGATACACAGACTCAGACACATACAATACATACATACATCATTTCACAGGCACACTGTCAGGCATGCACGCGCACACACATACACACACACACACACACACATACACATAGATATGAATACAGACACTCATGCACACACCGATCAGGTCTCCTTGACTCGAAATGTTACAGCTGTTAAGCTAAAATGTTGTTAAATAAGGTTCTTATGGGGCCTCAGCCCCGATAGGTAAGATGTTGAACAGGTTACTTCATAATGGCTTAGGAGGGAGGGAGGGTGCAGCCTCTTAGCTGGGGAGAGGCCAGCAATTGGGGTTACAGGTTACATTACACTGCAAAAACGCAAAATCTTACCAAGATTATTTGTCTTATTTCAAGTCAAAAATGTCTTATTTCTAGTCAAAATATCTCATTATACTTAAAATAAGACATGATCACCTCAGAAGTAACTTGTTTTTAGACAATTTTCACTTGTTTCAAGTGAAAATTTTCACTTGTTTCAAGCAAATTTTAACTTGAAAAAAGTGAAAATTGTCTAAAAACAAGTTACTTCTGAGGTAATCATGGCTTATTTTAAGGGTAATGAGATATTTTGACTAGAAATAAGACATTTATGACTTGAAATAAGAGAAATAATCTTGGTAAGATTTTGAGTTTTTGCAGTGCACTGTCTCTTCATCACCATTGGCATCATTATCATCATCATCATGAGGCGCATAAAACACTGACAGTGTGTTCCAGTAGGAGTGCCTTCTTTGTGTCAGTCTGTTTGACACACGGGCAGGAAACAGTAGTGCCAGATGGATCTTCTCTCTCTGATTGTGAAGTTGGAACATGAAAATGTGGAAATTTCGCACCGGGTTCAGTGTGTAAATTGTCTCTTGTGAAATATTTGTGTACAACTCTTCTGCAAATATGTACCACAATTTCACACTACGTGCACACCCTAGGCTTTGAGGTTCAATTCTGAACTGTTGTTTATATCTACTTTTTTGGATGAGTGTTCATATCCTATATCAACACGAACTGACAGAGATCTGTAAAAGATACAGAGTGTAACACAATGACACAATGGCATCTGCGCTTCTTATACTTGATTTAAACAATTTCATTACAGTTTCTGCCTCTGAATTCTGACTAAATTGAGGACTCTCACCATTTACCAAACAAGTCGCTATTTGGCTTTCTCTCACAGTCTCAGGCAAATGATGCAAGAGTTACTTATTAGAAAGGCGTGGTGTCGGCCTCACATTGATCCATATGTCACTGGTCTCCTGGTAGATGATGAAAGGCTGGACGACGTCTGTTAGGGCCTCCAGGCTCTCCTGCCTGCTGGCCTGGTCCTGCTGGACGGGGATGAAGAGGGCAGGAGGCAGCAGCACCAGCTGGAGACGCTGCTGCCGGCGGTCCAATATGGCTGCCCACACACTAACACGCAGAGACAGGAAGAGGAAACTAGACTTTACAGTTGTGTTCTCAGACTAAATACATAACCTTCACCTAAATTTATAGATTTGCTATCATATATTTTGCTTGTGTCCTGATTCTGTACATTGTTATACTGTTAATATGATGCTTTATTTAGTCTTTTACAAAGTACCGTTCTGTTCTGAAAAGGGGCATCCAAATAATGATTATTATCACTACTGCAACTGATGTTACAACTTATTGCTATTATTACAATTAAAAGCCCAATGGACACCTTACAGAACCTTTTACAGGGTAATGCAAGTCATAGTAACACTTTAAAAGTTTTTTTTCTACATTTGAGCTTTAAGTAATGACTAGGAAATGATTTTTCAAATCTTTTCAGACAGGCATACAGTAAAAGTGACACAAATCACTGGTATTGTCATGTAAAGTTGTCATATAGGATTAATGCTGAGTGGTAAAAATGCATAAGGTGTTAAGTCCTAGGTTTCACTTTTGAGTGACCTGAACTTACTATCGGCCGTCTTTTGTCCATCCAGCTCTGGAGATGTACTCTATACCAGGAAAAAAACTGCTGAGGGGCACAACCAGCTCCTTGTCCTGAGTGCTGACAATCTGATGGGGAAAAAACACCAGGTTGTTTTCAGTGCAGCTCACAAAATGAACTACTAATGGCATTTTGTAGTACTGAATGTGCACTCACTTTGCCAAGATGGTCCGTTCTGATTTCTGCTAGTTTAAGGGCAACCTCAGGATTCTTGCTGCCTAGAAATAAATGAAGATAACATTGGGCCAAAAACGTGACAAGAGAAATTTCAACAATGGCAACAGGATTCAACACAGAAAACAAAGACATAGCAATGCAACATCCAGTGAAGCAAAGTCTACACTAATCCAACCTTAAAGCAATAAGTCAGGTCCAATTTATCTAACATCTACCACTTGATGAACAAATTAATTCTAAGTGCATTTCAGCACCATAAATACATTTTAATATGAGTGGTTCCACTGAGAATCTAGTTTCCAACACTGCAGTGTTACTGCACTTTAAATAAACATGCTTACTTCACCACGCTTCACATTAACAGACATAAATAGCGGTCAAACACAGAGATGAAGTGCATTACTCATATGTTACAACAGTGCAGAACTTGTCTGCGTGTGTATGTGTGTGTGTGTGTATGTGTGTACCTGTGCGTGGGTACCGGTAGACATCAGTCTTGCGTTCCTCCAGAGCTGGAGACGGGACGTGGATGAGCTCGACCTCTGACTCATCCACCTCCTCGTACAGAATCTGCAGGGTCTTACCGCCCTCTGAGTCTGAGACAGAGACGAGTAGAACCAGACACTGACTGGCAAAAACTACTGAGTATTTTCTTGTTTTTCTTCATCTAATATTAATAAGAATAAAATTGCTCTAATGCAAAATGTCACAACAATACAAGTTTTTCTTTCTTATTTGCTTTTCCTTCACCTTCAGTGGAAGCTGGAGACCACCAGTAGCCTGTGAAGCGATCAAATTCTTCCTGGATGACAAAAGTGGCCACACCAGCAGATTTGGGGTCCTCCTTTAGGTTATCCAGGCCTATAATGCAAACAAAAAGAGAGAAAAATGCAGTAGGAAACATAGATTATCACATGGCCTGCTAAGTGAAAACATCTCTGTCACAAAGGCACTAGTCTCACTGTGCATCACAGATATATTTCAGAAGTCCCCCAAGATCATTTAATGAAAACTGCCTACATGCTAGTAAGGATGGACTGACGTGTGACGGCCATAACTGTAGAGTAATTACCAGCTCATTCAAACCCACCAGTACATAAAACATAATTCTAGCACTGTCAAACAAATGTCATCTCAAGTTTACAAAATGCCCATGGTGTGGCAAAAGCACCCCTGATCAAGTACACTGTTATGTGTTTTACACTTTTTCACAATTTATATCAACCTATGAAATCATCACTTGAATCCATAATATTCTCTCCATAGTCTCATCTCTGTGAGAACATGTGACATTGTCATCCTGACCTTTATGGCAGTACGTGAGCCTCTTCTCTTCACCAGTCTTAATGCTGGTGACCCAAATGTCGTTGTTGCTGATGAAGGCAATGAAGTCAGGGTCTGCTGGGCAGATCTTGGCGTCCATACGGGTGCCTGAACTCTGGCTCTTAATCTCTACTGGTTTCATGGGAGAGGTCTGCAAAACAAAAAACACAGGCAGGTGGAGAAGAACTGAGGCCACCTCAGGGATTTTTGGGAAAAAATAAAGCACAGGCCTGAAAATTAGCTTTGCATGTCGACGTCGCATGACCTGGTAACTGCTGAGTCATTGGCAGTGATCAACAACCATATCTGCCACAAGGCAGTGAAAATTGTACTTAATGGCCCTTTAACTTACAATGAAGCCATTGGGTCCTCCGTCGCGGCAGTAAAAAAGGCTGCTGTTAGCTTGGAAGAGAAAAAGGCCACTGGGGCCGTGGTGGTCATAGGCAGTGATGCCGTACACTCCCAGACGCTTCCTCTCTCGCAGCAGCTCCTCCTCTCGGGAGAAGCCCCTGTGCTGAGGGCTGGCCTGGGGTAAAGGAGGACAGGACACATTATGACAATGCTGACCAACCGTGGCTGAAGTCAAGATCAGTTTGTTCACGGTATGTGAAGCAAACAAATGGCAAATAGAACATTATGACGCCAAGTTAAGGAGAGAATCCTTCCACAAACATCTAAGTATGTCTGCCAAGAAGTACTGCAAGTAAATGCTGCACCTGGCAACTTTTCATGTTGGTGGCTCCAAATGGCAAATTGTTTGAACTTCAAATCCTTCAAGGTGGCATTACTAAACCACACACAGCACACTCATGTTTACCAGCCTGGCCAGTCTGTGATGCTTTATAACAAAAGGAGCCAAACAAATGAGAGAGGAAATAGATCTAATGTTAGTGAGGCCTGTATTTTCTGGACGGAGCACTGTTCACTACTACTTAGCAGATAGTTTGGACCTTATTTGTTTCAATTTGTCACTTCCTGTGGGTGGAGAAATGTCCATACCCCATAACAAAATTTTACATGGTCAAACTAAATAGAATCTCAATAGAATCTACAGAGATTCAAGCTTGAGTACCCACAGCATGATATGAGATTAACAAGCATTTGGCAGTGTGCACCAGCTTAATGCTACTACAGCACAACACCAGAAATATCACCACAGAGGAAGAAGAGAGCAGCATGAGGGCAAACTGAACAACTTTCAGTGGACCAATTTATGTTGGCACTACACTGTACTATGACACACCTGTTCTGCCAAGAGCTGAAGACAGGCAGTGTTTTGTGTGTGCGACTGTGTTCACAGAAGAAAAAATGAAAAATCCATTCACATTCCATTGGAGGAAAAACATGAAGTTCATCATTCAGTTTCCCTAAAATATTCACCTTATAACCTTTAAAACTCTATCACTGGTTTTTAAGACTAAGCATTTTTTCCCTAATGGAGGATATGTCATGTTGAAACAACACATCTAGTGTTTCTGTTTGCATGTCAGAGAGAGAAGGCAGAGGACAGACTGGGCTCCTCACCTGAAAGCGATCTAGCATTGGCTTCCACGATAACACCAGCAGGGCATCTCTGCGGATCTTTTTGGGAATATCCGAATAGAGTAATGCGTTTTCCCTGCTGCCATAAGGCATTCCTGCAATGACAAACTGGCTTGTCAGTGGGCAAACAAGTGATTCTGTGATGAACTTACTTTTTTTGGCCAAACCACTCTCCATCCACCAGTCCTGTACTTCTACAACAGTTTATGATTTCCAACATTTACCAAAAAGACTTTCAACTCCTATTCAAAACATTGCATATCTTGTGGTTGCATTGCATTCTGGTCTACTTCCTGTAAGGGTGAAGAAACCAGTCTCTGCGCCTTTTCCATGACAGATTTCTCCCTGTATGATTGTTGAACATCAGTGCAAACAGCAGCTCTAGAAAGAAGCTCATGCTCTTTGATTGTGAGGGACTGAAACATTTTCTGTGATAAAACTTCTGTAAAACTCCTTAACTATAGGACAATTTGGAATCTCTGGGGAGTAAAGACTCCCTTCTTGATTTTTCCTGCAGAAGACAAAATTTTTGACCCTGCCTGAAAATAATCCAATCCAATCCACACTTTTGTAGACCTGCATGAGAACCCAGTTGTTGGCTGACCCCCGGCTCACCGAGGTAGTAGAGGCGGTGAGAGTGCGAGCTGGCCTCGTCTAGCTTCTGGACAAAGTGGAAGTCGTGTGGGGCCTTGTTAATGGTTGTGGCCGTGTTCTTGCGGCTGCTGTGGACAACTTTTCGCAGGCCATCCCACGTATGCTTCTCCACAAAGAACTGGCGGGGATCCACATCGTCCATCTCCACCACCTCCGTGCTGTCCGAGAGTTCGTCTACCGATGTCATATCTGCCACCGCTGCCACACAACTGTGCACAGATATGCAGAGTGGTGAGCCCAGAGAAACATACAGCAAGATCAGAGTGGGGAACTCACACCTGCTACTAATCAAATGCTGTCACATCTTTCACTGAGGATGGTGAATACATCTACATGACCATTCATTTTGGTGGGGATCATCATATGGAAGCAGTGAAAACGGAACACCCAGCCCAGTATTATCCAGATTTATACACTCACCTAAAGGATTATTAGGAACACCTGTTAAATTTCTCAGTTATGCAATTATCTAATCAATCAATCGCATGGCAGCTGCTTCAATGCATTTAGGGGTGTGGTCCTGATCAAGACAATCTCCTCAACTCCAAACTGAATGTCAGAATGGGAAAGAAAGGTGATCTAAGCAACTTTGAGCGTGGCATGGTTGTTGGTGCCAGACGGGCTGGTCTGAGTATTTCACAATCTGCCCAGTTACTGGGATTTTCACGCACAACCATTTCTAGGGTTTACAAAGAATGGTCTGAAAAAGGAAAAACATCCAGTATGCAGCAGTCCTGTGGGCGAAAATGCCTTGTTGATGCTAGAGGTCAGAGGAGAATGGGCCGACTGATTCAAGCTGATAGACGATCAACTTTGAATAACCATGCAGCAAAGTATTTGTGAAGCCACAACACGCACAGCCTTGAGGCGGATGGGCTACACCAGCAGAAGACCCCACCAGGTACCACTCATCTCCACTAAAAACAGGAAAATGCCTTCATGCCTAGTTACCACTGTGCAGGCTGGTGGTGGTGGTGTATTGGTGTGGGGGATGTTTTCTTGGCACACTTTAAGCCCCTTAGTACCAATTGGGCATCGTTTAAATACCACAGCCTACATGAGCATTGTTTCTGACCATGTCCATCCCTTTATGACCACCATGTACCCATCGTCTGATGGCTACTTCCAGCAGGATAATGCACCATGTCACAAAGCTCAAATCATTTCAAATTGGTTTCTTGAACATGACAGTGAGTTCACTGTACTTAAATGGCCCCCACAGTCACAGATCTCAACCCAATAGAGCATCTTTGGAATGTGGTGGAACGGGAGCTTCGTGCCCTGGATGTGCATCCCACAAATCTCCATCAACTGCAAGATGCTATCCTATC